>CAEFZX010026311.1:0-75376 GCA_903066825.1 Alfaro cultratus | reverse complement strand
TTATAGCCATAAAATAGTTATTGAGGGTTGGATTGATTCAGACGGAGCACTACTGAAGGCCTAGGTGTGAAATGCACGGCCCGACACTGCGTTACAATATTAACAAAAGATAAGAAAATACATTAGATTATTGTTACTGACTTTTATTGCTACATTGTTGTTAGCTCATATGGCTAACATTAGTTAATTTTGACACTGAGAATGAGCACATGCTAATAA
Organism: Alfaro cultratus; assembly: GCA_903066825.1. NCBI lineage: Eukaryota > Metazoa > Chordata > Actinopteri > Cyprinodontiformes > Poeciliidae > Alfaro > Alfaro cultratus. The sequence continues at coordinate 75,157 of CAEFZX010026311.1, read as the reverse complement.
ATTTCCTGACTTGGCATTTTTATCACAGTAAATACTAAGAGAAGAAGCGAACTAATTTCTGGGATATTGAACGCTTGCTTCCTACGGAAGCATTTAACTGCCAAAGGTAGGAAATAAATTCAGGAGCAGTATCTCATTAAAACAAGAACGTTTCTCATTATAACTAGATAGTTTGTTGAGATTTAGATCTCATTGAAAGCAAAATATGCTCTCGTTTAAAAGAGAAAAGTCGTAACAGTAAAACAGCCACACCTCGAGGGATGTTGGACTGTTGTCTAGAAGAAACAAAGTAGAAAAACAAACAAAAGAAAACCCCCCAAAGAGATTCAAGGACTTTCTTGTGTAACAAAATGCTTCTGTAATGTCAAAAGTTTTACAACAATATGTGTTTTTGCAGAGCCATCTACTAATACACCTGTACTGAAGATGTGTGCAGAAGCATGAAAAATATTATTTTCATGGACTAGTAAGATTTAACTAAGTCCTCATCCAGCCTGGTTTGTCCCAGCAGTAGTGGTTTTAAGCTCAAAGTTTTGCTTTGACTGTATATAAAGTCTAGTTTAGGCAATTAGTAATTGTTTGTTGTTATATCTACCTTTCCTGAATGGTTCATTCCCTTGTATTTCTGATTTTGAAGATTTTATTTGTGTCCCATGAGACAAAGTCATGGAGTTTTAATCGAAAGCTTTCAGATGCTCTGATCAACTTTCAAAAATAAATTTAGACGTTAAGAAACGTCTCGGTTTCAATATATTATTATTATGAGCTTCAAAAAATACAAATCTCACCAAGTACTTTTGGTCATTTTTTTAGTGCAAGTACCTCTAACTTTTAAGCAAGGTATAGGAGCTTATTTTAAATGAATCATTTTTTAATATTGATCAAGCACATGGTCCACTGGTAGATTTTTTCACGTATCTTAGCCTTATCGAGGACTGCTTGACTTCGTATGACGGCGTTGCTGGGCTACATCTCCATTCTTCCACTTTGTGAGTTTAGTCTTTGCAGCCCAGACCTGTTGTCAAGCCACAGAAATGTTTTCTTTCCCAAACCCCCTTTATGCCATCTCTGATACAGTATTTCAGACTCAAATGTAACAGATGTGTTGTGAAGTGTATAATTTAGTTGCCTCACAGTCCACTGCGTAAAACATCCTGTTCAGTTTCACACTCCATCAAAACTCCATCACGACCACACACTGCATCAACAGTTCAAAGCCGTAATCCATCATCACACACTCTGGGCTTTTTTCTCTTTAACTGTGAGATTGTGTCTTTGTTCCGCTCTAATGACAACTTTTAAGACCGACCACGAGTTTAAAGACAAGAGCGCTTTGAGTGGAAGGGAAATGAACTGCCCCGTTGTTCAGTCCAAGAAAGGCTGCTTGTTAACTTTTTCTGCGTTGTTGCAGTGAATTACCACAACAGTCAGAATTACGTTCAACAGCAACATTTAGATTTATAAAGGAGTATTTTAATGTTTGCTTTTGGACCATAGAGGCGCAGAGACGTTCTTAAGCCAAAGTTCTTCCATCCTCTTTGCACTGGCCTGTAAGTTTTTCTTAATGTTCTTGATATATAGCTGCCAATAAAAGCTATTAGCCCCCCACCTGCCGTAACACATGAGGGGATATTATTTATTAGGACCAACAGAGATTGATTTCTGAGCCTCTGAGGTAGAGGAGGTAGAGGTGAGTCAGCCTGTCTTGTTAGGGACCACTGACGGAGTTTAAAGAGTTGAAATGTCTCAAACACGTATGCAATCCTGGGAGCCGACCCACATGGCTACACGTGAGACTGACTTGAAACCGTTTCTAAGTGCCATTAAAGGCCAGACCGTTGAAATGAATAGCTTTGAATATTCTAATTTGCCTATAACTTCGAAAGGCAGAGAACAGATTTATGCTGTATGCACCAGGGATTTATTTTTTATTTATTTATTTTTTACATTTTTGTCACATTGCAACCACATTTGCTCTCATGTGACCAGTTTACCGTGTTTCTGGATGGAAAACCAGATGTCTTATTGCTTCTTTTAAACAGTGATCTTCCTTTTGCCACTCTTCCATTGAGTCTGGACTTTTGGATGCAGTTGACTTATACATGTTTTGATCATTAATTGAACAATTTACAGCCTAACATTGCTAACTCTTCTCTAAAACTTTCTCCTTTCCCTCTTTCTGCTGTGTTCCTTGGTCTTCGTAATGCTGTTCTCTCAATAGCATTCTCTTTCTCTGACATAGTTTACCTCTGTGACCTTCTCAAGACCATATTATATCTGTACTACTTACTAATTAACATAATTACTAATTAACATCAGAGTTACAGGGGTTGAATATAAATGTGCACTACAGCTCTTCTGATTGTTGTACAAAGAAATTTAGAAAAATACTTTTGCGTCATGTTCCACTTCACAATTATTTACACACTAGTTTGTCTTAGTCTCTTACAAAACATCTCAATAAAATACACTGAAGATGTTAGACAGACTATGAAAAAAGTTACGCTTTTGCATGTTTCCATCAAGCATCGAAGTGCTTGATGGATCCAGTAATACCACGCCATTGAGAGTCTCTATCTCCTCAGGGCTGTTTTCTTCCTAAGTCCACAAATGCACAGCCTGGTAGTTATTTCTTATTTCTCAGACCACAAAGACGGCAGGTAAATGGAGACTAGCCCAAACAATCTGAGCCAATTTCGCTCTTTGTGAGAAAGAGTGGAAATAGTTCTGTTTGCCTTCCAGCAGAACACCCACCATCTCTTGACGAGACAGCTGCTCAATGCACTCCTGTACTTTATCCGTCTGCTCACAGAAATCTTCAAAAAAGAGAGAGATAGCTCTTTAAGTAACTCCAGATATGGTGCAGTATGCAGAGATGACTCAACTGATAATAGCACCCACCTGGCAAGTCTCTCAGCTTTACCAACCAGGAGAAAAATACCTATGTTACCATACCCAGACATCATTCATCCAAGTCTGCTTACGTAGCTGCTGCTGCTCATACGGGTTTAGGAAAAAGCTCCAGGCAATGCAGAGTATGTAATACTAATGTGGAGAATTATGTGTTGTAATCAGATTTTTAGAAAGTTGTGAGCCTTAAAGAGGAAGCTAATGCATTTCAAGACCCTTGACCAGGTGGACCATCTATAGAGAATGTCTAGAAGATTCATATCTAGTAGAAGAAACATAGCTTTTCTATGCTGATGCAGCAGGAAGCAAGGTTGAGCAGCTCAAGGCAAGTCAATATAAGATCACCGGGAAGAATGACTGTGAAAAAATATATATTTTTGGCAAATTTAAGATTCTTTAGTGCAATGAAGCAAAAAAAAGTTCAAGATGTTTTTTTTTTTTGAAGGTTAAAACCAATATAAAGGACATTAGATACCAACAGGTTCTGATCGAGAGTCAGTTGTTACAGCTAGAAACTAGTGAGCAGGCCCAACATCTGGGTGCAGTAATGAACTCTGACCTGAACATTCAGAGTCACATAAAGACAGTTACAAAGTCGGCCTTCTATCACCTGAAGAACATTTCCAGGATTAAAGGACTAATGTCTCAGCAAGACCTAGAGACGCACTGATTACTGCAACAGTCTTCACAGGCCTGCCAAAAAAAAATCTATTAATTCTGATCCAGAACGATGCTGATCGCGTTCTCACTAAAACCAGGAAGACAGAGAGCATCGCCTCAGTTCTAAAGTCCTTACACTGACCCCCTGTAGCTCAGAGAATATACTTTAAAATATTTCTGTTAATTTATAAATCACTGATTGGCTTGGCACCGCAATAGATTGAAGATCTGCTGTTGCTTTTCTCATTTCTTCTGATTCTGGTTTACTCTCAATAAGAAACACACATGCTGTTGGCAATTAAGGTGATTCACAAGATTCATCAAACCAAGCCAACTTTCATCACTCTATTTCTGATTCTCATGTTTCCATTGCCATCATCTTTAGGGGTGATTAGATATCAAATGGACACTCTTGATTGGTGTGTGCCTATGGGAGTCACCTCCAATAAATAATTTCTTGGGTTGAACCACAAAGGTAAGATGCAATACCCTACCAGTGTCAGAAAGCATGACGTTATCGGCAGTTTACTGCTCATCCTTTCTTTATTCATATTTGATAGATACTATCTACAATCCTCACAAGGGTTTTAGTTTTGGGGATGATCTGACCCAGTCAAACCCTTAATCTTGCCCATTTTTCCTTCTAACGCATCAACTTTGTGGAGTAGATGTGTGTCCAATATATAGAGATTAGTCTCATCTCTAAGTGGTCGTAATGTCCAGCACTGCTGGTGCTAGTTCAAGATTATTTTATTTACTTCCTCATATGTTTCTGCAGTGCAGTTCCCTACATGTTCCACTAGATGGCTACATTGCCACACTCTCTTCCCACACAATCTAGGGCAGGTATTCCAAAAATGGCCCCACAAATTGATGGTTTATATAACAATCAATGCATTTAGCAACTAAAGAGGATAGATTGCAAATTCAATTTGATTGAACACAATGGCTGAGATTTCATATTGAGGCACTAATGAAGTAGCAGCCACAGACAAATGACTTAGTTTGCAGGTGACTCAACAGGACAGTATTGCTTTTCCCCCCCTCCTCTTTCGGTTAGAGTCTCTGGGGATATGAAGCTGTAACAACCAAAATCTCGACTGGTTCAGGAGCAGGGCTCGGGTTCTAGGAGTGAGAAAATGATAGTGTCTGCCATGACTATGAAGAAGAGAAGACAGCAGTGATGTTTTCATTGTGATTTCAGGTTCAAATCAGGAGTGTTCTAATGTTTATGAGCGCGAAAGGTAAAAATATTCAAAATTCATTTTAAATTCATAAATGGAAGAACATTTTTATTAAGTCCAACTGAGCTTGAGGAGACCATGTAAGTCATCACATCTGCAGAGGTTGCTCACACACACACACACACACACACACACACACACACACACACACACACACACACACACACACACACACACATATATAAGGATGCATACACTTCCTGTTTTAAATCAGCGCAGTGGCAGCTGGGGCCGGCCCCGGCTCTGTGTGGGTTACACGTCTCCGTATGTTATTATGTTACATTCTGCCGCCGCAGCAGAGGAGTCGCAGGGATTGGATGCCGCCCTCCGCTCCGGCAGAAAGCAGCGGTCTCGTCGACCATCTTGGGTTTTCCAAAAATACGGGTTGCCAGGGAGACGGGGGAGCCGCAGGGAGAGGAGGGAGGGCTGAATGACACAGTTAGTTTCCAGTTTTGCGAGCTGATTACTGCCGCCTTCACCCCCCTCTCACACACACACACACACACACACACACACACACACACACACCCCCGCCCTGCTCCTACAGCCCGACTCCTTTAACGGCAGAGTTGACCCGACTGAACCTCAGAAACTTCTACGACTCGACTGACGCAGATCAAAGATTAATTGGGCTTGCCGAGCGTTTGGCCACAATAACAACAAAAACAATGGATGACAAAACATACAGAATACTTGAAAATGCAATTAAGTCTAACAAACTTCCACAATGCAATAAGACCTTCATAACAAACATCTACTAGATTCATCGCCTTTTTCCCCAAACAAAGAAGTAAGAAAGTTAAACTTTGGTTAAGTTGAGGTTTGGTATATATAAGATTTACTTAGATTGGACTGTGTTCCTTTTACAGACTTTTTCCCCTTTGAACCTGTTTTGCAAGAAGTTGAAAAAGCTTACATATGTTATATATGTATGGTCAGGATGAATAATTAGATAAAAGGAACCAGTCTGAGAATGGTCAACGATTATCGTCAACTTCGGTGTTACTTTTGCTCAACATTACACCAAATTCTAAAAGTCTTTGGCTAAAAGATGCAATAACATTACCTTCAACTTTAAGCCAATGTTTCCAATGGTAAGTTGTTTCACCACCATTAGCAGATTGAGCAGCATTGATTGACAGCGCTAAATCGTCTCCTCCTGATTCTGGTTTTGGTTGGGAGCAGTGCATTTATTCAACCAGCAGTAGTGGCTCATGGAGGAGGTGGAGGAAATCCCTCTTTTCACAGATTATATGTCTCATAACTTACTGTCACAACATATTTTTGTAAAAAATAGCACTGCAACTTTAAGGAGGAGATTCTGCCATGGGCTTTAGGACTTTTGGTTTATTTTAGGATTTGTCAATTTGTTTTTAATAGTCACTTAAGTCCTTTGGTTTAGGATTTCTTGTAGCTAACTTTAGTACTTGATATGTATTTTTATTCCTCTCTGAGCCAGAGTTGTTCCTCAGTAAAGACTTTCTGTTTCTTTGTTACCTCTTTGCTCACAATCTTCTTTTAGCCATTGTACAGTTTGCATGCTAAAGGCATTTAATGGCAGTTACAAAAAGCAGGCTAGCTAGCTAGCTGAGCTAATAACCCAGGTAATGTTGGCATTTTAGCATAAAGGGTACAAAAAGTTGCAATACTACCAGATTTTCTTAAGGCCGCTGTGTGAATCGATTACTATTCATTACCACTTTTTGTGCTGTTTACAGAGTTATGCGAAAAAGCCAATATTATCAGAGTTGTTAGCTCAGCTAGCTATCCTGGTATCTGTAGCTCTGGAGGTTTGATTGCTAGCATGTCAACTGTACATTGACATGCTATGTCAATGTACATTACCTGTCATATATTGACAAAGATCAAAAGAAGGTAATTATGTGAAAATAAGCTGAAGAGCTCCAAATAGCTTAGTTAGCTGAGCTAGCAACCTTGCTACTATAGGCTTCTTAACATTACTCTATAAAGAGCACAAAAAGTGGTAATATTATGCAGAAAGCAAGTTTTCTTAAGACCTTGGTGTAAATTGAGATTTATGATGGGCTGGATGTGAACAGATTAAGTTTAATAAAGTCATTCTTAGATAATCAATGTTCAAAAAGTAGACCTTAGATCGTAGATTCATTCCAGTTTAACACTTTCACAATAGCTCCAATTATCTTGTTGTGGAAAGCCCAAGCTTTTGACGCGCTAAATTAACATTAAAGCTTAAAGCACTAACATGTAGTTATAAACCGACTTCCTTTCTGCAGCTCAGAACCTCATAAATTCTTATGAGGCCGTTCATTTTCTGCTCCTTTCTGTGTTTTTTATGGTTTGGGCAACGCATTAAACCAGACAGATTTATCAACAGTCTTACAGTCCAACATGCACAAGCTGATATCAAGTGTATATCGCAATGTAATACGTTGGGGAAGCCTCTACATCCATGGTAAAACATGTAATAAGTCGAGAGAAAACAGGCTTTGTGTTCTCTGTGTTATCAAACAGTTGCCCATCCAGCGTCTCTCCACCTCATTTACCCTAAAGTGTTGCTAACGCACTGTCAAAGAGAGAATCCTTACCTCCAGGCCGGTGTTGCGTGTCACCATTGGCGGCTCATCGTTCACCGGTATGATAGTGACGGAGATGGTGACAGGGAGGCTGCGGCGCTCGATCTCGTATGACGAGGCAGAGAGTGTAAAACTGTCCTCCATTGTCTCGCTGCTGTCGTGCATGTAGACGACCTGTCCAAATTTCACCTGTAGGAGACAAAAACGTATCCGGCTGTCACTTAATTCTGAATCTGAAGTGAGCGTTTGAAACTCTTTGAAAATCTAGAGTCATTCCAGCGTTGAGGCTGACCCAAGTCGTCCCACAGGAAATGTATCAATTTAAAAGAGCTAATGCAACAGTATTTTATTTACACAAGTATAAATATAAGTACTTTTTGTGTAACATTTGATTAAGTAGCTCTGGCTGCACTCAACTTTTAAGACTTGATGTTTTTATTTGGAAGTTTGAAATTGGACTGCATCTACAGGTATTCTAGACTTTAGCGTGAAGCGCTATCAAAGAGGAACAGAATGACGCTGCCATCAGCGTGTGTGCCGACAGGGTCGGTACACAGGCATATCTCCATAAAATATCTCTGAAAAACTAGTTTAACAAGAAAATATCAAATTTATTCTGCAGATTGACAAATTACAAGGTAATGAATAACAACCGTAATCAAATCTTACACCAGTATTCAGATGGGTATGAAGAAAATGAGTCATTGGCGCAAGCAGTGCAGTCAAACTGCAGGGCACTATGGGCTTCCTTAAGAACCATGTTAATGTGTTTTCCTCAATTTTTACCAAAAATAAATTATAGATATATTCATAAAACTTGATAGTTCTTTTCAAGAACGTCAACAATTTAAAGTTTTTTAAATTGTTGATGCTGTAAGTATTTCATACGACCTTATTTTACCAATGAGACGGCATCAAATTTGTTTTTTCCCCTCTGAAAGATAAACACACACACAGCATCACACATCCTCTACTATGCTTAACAGTGAGCTTGAGGTCCCTTTCAATATGTTCATTCTTTATTTCAAACCCGGCTGGAGTGCTTGTTATTGAAAAACTTCATCTAATTTGACCAAAGCGTACAGGTAGAGTTCAAGTATATAAATACAGTTTCAATCCCAGTTAAACAACGGATTCTGTGGAAAATGATCCTTTCTCCTTTCTCTTGATGTATGAGGTTGAAGAAGAGTGAGTTGAATTCATGACTTCCATTTTTTAAGACTAAAATACAACGCTGGTCCAGTTGCTCATGCTATTTTTATGGGCTAACAGAGCAAAATGGCATCTAACAACAGTTTGTAGTTCTCTTTGTTGGCCTTTATCTAAGCTACGCCCTAAAGAGTATGTATGTCATTAGTATGTCATTTCCTTCAGTGCACACGTAGGGTTATGTGTGCATGTATGTATATACGAGCATGCAAATACCTAAAAGAGACAGAGGAAAGCAGAAAATTATTTATTCTCACCAATTTCTAAAACGGTTTCAACGTGAGATTAATTTGGTTTAGTGGGGTAAAAGAAAAGCAGACTCACAAAGTTATAGATTATGTTTTGTCAAACTATACCTATATGGGAAACGGGCAAATTCTGCTGACTCTTCACACAATTCTGCTATTTTAGTCTTTTTTTTTTTTTTTTTACAGTCTGGTCTGCATCAAATTAATGCCTGCATATCAGTATCCTTTGCTGAGTTTTAAAAATGTTTTTTTCCTGATAGCTCTGGAAGTTCACACAGTTGGGACTTTGTGTGAACAAGTACCAATGGGCTGCATCCTTACAGGGCAGGAAGTGCCAAATGGATCCCATATGACTGGAATCTGGACTAACAACCTCCACTGTGGAAAAAAAAAAAAAAAAAAATCAGTTGAACAATGAGTCTGTTTGCAGGGAAAATAAATACCTTGGGGGATGTTAAACACCTGCCAGATTTAGATAAAGACTTAAATGTGTTAATAGTTATCATAAGCTGCGTGGTTTAATTTGCCTAACGTTTTGTTGATGAATTTCCAAACAAACGTCATGTAAAAGACGAGACCTGTTCAACGGTGTTCTGACAAAACCAAAGCATCTGGTAAGGCTTTTTTTTTTTAGACTACAGCAAACTTTAAGTGAGGTTTTTCTATAGTGTTCCCTTCATGCTTGCAGTAGATAATCTTCTTGAGATCTTCAATTAATGCAGTAGAAACCCACTCCAGTCTTGGCCTGTCTCAGATTAGCTGTTACTTTTCAATATCTGAGACCAAACAAAGATGAACCGTGGTATTCGCGCAAATAGCTAGAATTCACAAACACTTGAGACCCTCTTCCCTATAAAAATGCGTATCGCTGACTGTTTTAATAGTTCAAGCACCAAGGGTACCCTGATACGCGTTAATACGCACAGTGGAAACCGCCTTAGCACTACCGCAGAAGCTAATGTCTACAGTCTTCCTTATTTCCTTACAGCCAATCAGTGCTAAGGAAAAATAATGGTGCTCCTGAATTGGCTGCTTTGCAAATGCCAGCCAATAGCATATCAAGTAGCATTTGCCCTGGCTATTTAACTTTAGCTTTTTAAGCTAAATTGTTTTTCTGAATTTTTTAGATCCACAAATCCACAAACAGGCAACTTTTCCACGATTAATTTGCTGCTCAAGTGCTAAATGTTAAAAGCTTTTCAACAAAACTTCCCCTCAAGAATCTTAAGATTTGCCTTCATCAGAATATATGTTCTTCAGTAAACACTGAAAAAGTTTCTGCTTTTTATATTGCATACTAAGCATCCCAGAATGTGTTTTTTTTTTTCATCTCTAAACCATTGTTAACATTTACATTGCTCGGTTATTTAGACAGAAGCCAGTGACCATCTATACAGGAAATTGAGATTGGAAATAGTGCGATACTATAATATTCCTCCTGTGTGAAACACTCAAACAAAACTCATTTTTGGTCAGGGTCACTGGGTGATGCTAATGTCAGTTACATAGCTTTCACTTAAGCTGCTGAATTATTTTTGTCATTTGCACCATTTTATCATCAGGCAGTTAAGCCGGTCGGAAGCGGTTTACAGGTTTCTCCGGGGATGATAATTTGGCAGTACGCTGCCTCCCAGCTACATTTCCAGGGTACATAATAGTTAGCCTATGTGGTAACGACCTCCCAGTGGAAACATAATGCTCATAAAACAGGTTTTCTATAAACCACTGACATTTTTGAAATTGGTATTGTTTTGACACTATAGTCCACTTTGGTCTTAATTTCCCTACAGCAACTTTTAGCCAGAAAACTAACTTTTTTTTTTTAAATCAATTTTACAAGGATGCATCATAAGTCATCTCCTGAATGTATGCTATCAAATGTTTTTATCCCGTTAACAGATCCACATTAAAATAAAATAAAAAACCCGAATAATTCCCTTAAACACCTAGAAGACCCAATAGAGAGCTTGTATTGGTTTGACAAATGAGTTATATGTTTCTGCACGCGTGAATGACTTTATTGCTTGACATAGAGCCTACTGATAGATGACACATTTAGTCTAAGATGACACATTTAACCCAGATGTGTCTTGACATTCTTCTGGCTGAAGTTCATGAAGACCTATTTGAGTAACTCTCCCTGCATGTTTCCATCTGGTACTTACGTTACTGTAGGCTATGATAACTTCAGCAGGACTTCATGATTTATGACGTTATCATATCATAACCTTCTTCCCTGCCAGAGGAGAGGTATTTCATACTGATTTGAAAATCTATGTACTGCAGTTTTTCTGTTGGGTTTGCTCCCACAGAGGAGGATAAAGACATTTTTTCACTATATTTTTGTATTTTTTTCCTGAAGGCACCGTCAGTTTTTCCACTGTGGCTCAGTGAAGGAAAAGGAGAGAGAGAGCAAGGGGGAGAGAACCAAGGCTAGCTGTAGGAACTTTCAGATTTGTGACTAACTACCTCCGCTAAACTATGTCCTCCATTCACAATGCATGATGTTTTCCACTCGAAAGATCTCATCCATTTTTCATGGCATCCCGAAGCCGGGGCGGCTCAACCGCACGGAGGGAGACCAGATAGATGCGCTGCAGCGGCTCTGACATCCTTCCCCCCACTTCTCCGCCTGCTATAGCACAACAAACCTCAAACCAGAGCTAACTGCTAATAGCTAGGGAAAGCTTCACTGTGACGCCTTGGTGTGGCGTAGTAACCGCGATGCAGTTTTTGGGAGTAAGACGTTGCGCTCCCTGAAGTCACTGGGATCGGATGAAAACGTTAATTCTTCTGCTTTTCAAAACGAGACAACCATGGGATGTTTTAGGCCCTCAAATGTGAACATTATGTGCATTTCTATTTATTTAAGTTAATCTGTGTTGTTGCAAATTTAATGGAAAGACATCTGTAACACGCACTGAATTGTAAAATGCATGAATTCACATGCTTGGTACACTGGATGCTTGTATCTTGTCGTTTTCCAATACTTATGTTATAAGGTAATGTCAAAGGGAAAGTGAGAGAAAATGATTGGCAAACACATGTTTCAGCTTGTCATGCTTTTGTGACTGTGCATTATTTATGGCAGGCATAAGAAGAGGAAAATAAGTATTGAACACCTTCAAATTTTTTTCTAAGTCAGCATATTTCTAATCAGACTGTTAACCTGAAATTCACACTAGATTCTGGTAACAACCCAAGAACCCAAAAAATTTGTGCATAAATTACTACGATTCCTCTTAACCTTACTTAATTAGGCTAAGAACTGGTTCTTGAGATGAACTGGCACAGCACTGAGTGCTGGCAGACTTCATATGAGAAAGAAGAAATTTACAAAAACATCCTTCAGAATCCGTAGATAAGATGTGGGTGGTCTTTTCAGCAAGAGTATGGTACCGAGCTAACAGCCAGGGGAACTCCGTTGAAGAGAATGGAAAAATAAAGCTGCCAGAGTGGCCCAGTCCAACACCTAACTGAAATCCGATTACAAAGAAGAGGATCCCAGACACATTAAGATCTGAGACACTTTTAGTGCAATAGACCAACAATCACACCAGGGCAAAGCACATCAACACTTGGGAGCTACCCAGCAGTTAGCATGTTCACCACCTATCCATTGGTCATTCCATTTCCTTATACAGAACTTAATTTATGGAACATTTTGCTTTTAATTCTTTTTGTCTGTTGATAATTGGTGTGGATATCATGTCCCATTAGGAACATATTTCAGTAGAAAAATCTTGCTGTTTCAGCTTGTATTATTTCCAACAGGAGTGCATAAAACATATAGGTAGGTATGCTTACATCATCCCATGTAAAGTAAGAAAGCTCGTCTCCTCCCAGGTTGCGGATTTCACCGTGCTGCGGAAGCTCTTCCACAGAAAAGTCGATGTTTGCTAAGCTGTAGAAGTGATTCGAGATGTTCAGAATCTCCTCGTTAATCACTCGACTGAGGCCTTCCTTGATGGAGAAGTTGGACGCCTGAATGGGTATGAATCGGGGCATGATGTCCACCTTGACGGTCAGGTCCTCCAACGTGCTGAAACCGTTGCTCACGTCCAATGTGAAACTGTCGCTTCCCTGAAGGAGACAGACATTGACGTAATTTACCGATAATCGGCGACGGGCCGTCGGAGACGGGGTTTGTTCAGATTTATTTCTGTTTCAACGTGATAGAAAACACGTTGACTTCGGAGAGCAGAAGGAAAGGAAGTATCAGCTAACCTGCACAGATGCAGACACGTAGAAGACGCGGCTCAGATCGATGTCTTCCTGAGAGAACGAGTGGATGTAGTCGAGGACCGGGGAGGCTGCGACCTCTGAACTGTTTTTCAGCATGACCACATGACCGAGATTAGGTAATCTTTTTAGTGTGAAAATCATGTCTGTAGGAAGGATATCGGTCTGCTCCACCTGAAAGGCAAAGGTTGACATTATCAGTATTTTCTATATTACAGAAAACCAAGTGCATAAAATGTCAATAAAAGCTTAAAGGGGCAGGATTATGTGTTTTCCAGCCACATAGAATAGTTTTACAGCACATCCAAGTAACTGTTACGTCCAGTTATAAAAAATGCTGTTTTTATCCAATACGACTTGACTTTGTAACAGAATGCCTTAAATTTGGGCTTCTGTCTCTTTAAGAAACTCCTGCTCTTTCTGAAACTTTGCCTTCATCACAGCTTTGTTCCTCTATTAACCCTTTAATAACGTTTTTAACCAGTGTTGCACTGAGAAGTTGCTGGTATAATGAGCTCAAAACACTCAGTTCCACCACATTTTACATAATATTGCCACTTTAAAAAATGTCTGCTTTCTAAATCCATAGAGCACACTTTGTGTAAGGCTGACATTTTGATATACTCATACAAAACCTATCATATGTTTTACCTCAGTATACACAGGTGAAATACTTCCTCAAGCATGAAACACCAGTGAGCCTTCCACATGTGATTTAGAATTCAGTATCTCATTAATAATGCAAAGCTACATTATATCTCGGAGAGGAGGCTGCAAACTGTAAAATCGTCTCAACCAGTTTGGAAAACAAGTGAAACAGGTTTAATTTCAAACTGTTGTTGTAGAATTTGTGGGGAAATCTTCACATTTCTGCTATTTCTCCTTTGAACAAGCGCTTGTTCATTTTAACCGTGCAATGTCGAGTTCAGGTTTTCATTTACACTTAACAACTGTGGCATATTCTACATTAAGGAGCTGAAACATGCTTTGACACAAATTTGATAGCAACTCCTTAAAATACCTCTGTGACATTTGGAAACAATTAAGCTGCTGATTTTCCACACAGGCAGATTTAAAGCCCATCCCTCTATGAAATATTTTAATCTGTTCTCTGGAGTCTGAGGCCTTGGCCTGTCTAGCCGGCATGCTAATGCTTTTCCTTTCTATTTTTTTATTCCAGGAGACGAGGCTACTATTCATGTCATAGTAAGGACACGAAAGCTCCCAAAGGTCAAATTCAGATCCCATATCTTGGACGGGGCCAATCTGTCAAGGCTTTCCTCCATGAATTCTTCAGTAGTTTGGGCGTCCACAGGTCGATATGGCAGAACTAAATTGAGAACACAGTTGTGGAAATTCACGCTTTTGCTTTCAGAAAAAAGGTTTCTCATTATTTCGAAAGTCAAAACATACAAAGATGCACTCAGAGTGTGTTATGACTGGACCAGCAATTTAAACTTCATTAATTGCTCTTAGGATGAAGTGCATGCAGGCTCATCTTAGAAATAACAGGAAGCTCCTGTGGGGATACTCAGTGCTCTGTTTTCCACACTTAATAGACTGCAATTTAGTGCATACACCAAATTAAAAGCAGCAGCGGTACAGTCACATCAGCCCTAGCTTTCATGTGGTAGATTCGAAGCAGGGTTACGAAATGGTAAAGTTTTCTTCAGGAGTCACGCGAACGCCTCTTCTGACACGTTCAACGTTCAACAAAGCTTCAACAAACCAAAGGGAAGTTGCATGTCTCTTGTGATCGTTGCTACATTGTATTAAAATTAGTGCTGTCAATCAATTAAAAAAAATAATCAGGTTAATCACACTCTAACGTTTTCAAAATTTTTTGCAGTTTTATTGCATCAAACCAAACATCAGTCTTCCAGGTTTTTATATTCAGAAAAGTTTAAGAGAAATAATTTTGTTTCTAATGCAATTTAGAAATGTTAACTATAATTTGTTAGTGCTTCAGTGGAAAGACAATTCATCACTGAAGTAAGTAGGCTACATACTTCCTTGGTTTGATCCAAAGGTCCATGAGTTTCTACAAATAATTTTTGGTACCAATGGACTTTAGTTTTACAGTAATCTGATAGGAATGAGGCAGAGAGGACAGGGGAGAGACATACAGCTAAGGAACCAAGGTTAGGGGTCTAACTTAGGAGAACCGTGTCAAGGTCTATAGCCTCTGTATGCGGCACGCCCACTCTAACCACACTGTTTTAAAGTGAATTTTTCTCCTTGCTCGTCTTTTCGCTCGCATTTGTGACTCTTCATTATTGAACACAGTACAACGCCAAGTAATGCACTACTGTGAACTAGGTAAACAAGAGAGGGGCTTTTAGGTCAAAACAGGTAATGTGATTAATCTGCATTATGCAATGTTAACATGTTAAATGTTTTAGATTAACACGTTAATGTTGACAGCCCTAATTGAAATTGACATTTTATTGAAAAACATAAATGAAACTAAAACTTCAGTTCTAATATCTAGAACAGCAAAAGTTCTAAATATTAGAACTATTAGTTAAAGGTTGGGATTTTTTCAACAAATTGTAATTCTCCAGTTTGTAAAGATTACCTTGAGATGATGCCGGCTGATTATGGTGTGCTCTCCCTCATAAGAAATGATGACCTCATTGGTTATCACCTCTGGCTCTGAAAGGTAACCTTGTTTAAAAATCTTTATCTTAAATATGCCTTTTTCAGAAAGTTCCTTTGCTCGCACTGTGAAGCCAAAGGAATCCTTGGCCTTAAGGCTTTCATAATTGTGCTCATATGAGATGACTCCCTTTTTCAAGTCTTCCTGGGTGAATTGTGAAGCCTCAATCCCACTCACGATAATCCTGCCATCGCTGGGTGGGGACGTAACCTCGAACTTAATCTCGCTATCATCTCTTATGTCCATGTTGGAGTCTGCGCTCAATAGGCTGGTATTGAGGGTCTTGGTACTTCCATGGTCAATGACGATCATTGTGTTGTTCACCAATTGGAGGTAGGGCTCACCAGCTTGAATCTGAAGCATCGCGGTGGTTTTATGATAGCCGTCTGAAACCTGCAGGGGAAACCGTTCTTGATCTGCTCCATGATGAACGAATAAGATGTTCTTGTCCCTCAAGTCAGCTTGTGTAAAACGGAAAACTGGCTGCGACGGATTGGATGTCGACATAATATTGCCCGAAAGAATCCCTTCTCTGGCATAGACAATTTGAGTGTCATTGAAATTTGAGTCGTCGTCTTTAAATTGAATGATGTCGGTTGTGAGCAAGCGCTGACCCCGGCGGACCACGTTGAAGACTTTATCCACTATCCTCACTGGGACGTGCTCATTCTTGAATTGAATCTGTATTTTGAAGATACCCGTCAACGCTTTTGGACTGTCTGAATCTTGCTGAGTGGCTGAGAAGTGGAACTCGTCGCTTGTAGTCCTGGAGCCGTCATGCTTGTAAATCAGCCGACCATGTTCAAGATCTTCGTTACTAAAATATCTAATTGCCCCATCAAATCTAGGCAGTCCTGGGGTATCCCTTATGAGGCGTCCATGCTTTGGTTCTTGTATGACTCTATACAAAATGTCCTGGGAAACTGAAGACTGCAGCCAGAGATGGTTTTTGTTCAAAGGTAGCTCACCTCCTTGTAAAACAACAAGATGCTTATTTGTCAAAACATAGTCATCCGTTCCAGCAAGTATGCTTATTGGGAAGCTGTATAATGGAGAGTACTGGTCCTCAATAGAGACTCTAAACTGAAACTGGTCATTAGTATCCACAAATCCTTGCATCCGCACTATGTAACTCAAAGCATTGTCCAAAATGTCCTTCTGTGTGAACATGTCACCCTCGTTCAACTCTTTGTCTGATATCTGGAGACTACCATATGCAGGAGACTTCACAAGAATGTATTTAATTGTTTGCGGATTTGGGGTTTTGCCCTGCACTTCAGCCTGAAGCTTTGTGATCATCTGCTTCTCTCCAGGTTTGGCTTCCAGAGGTTCCAGATATGAAACTCTTACTTTGGGAGGTTGGATCTCAACTCGGAAGAGGTTGTTTGCTAGAACAAACTCTCCCAAATGGATGTCGAACAGAATGTTATCCACCTCAATGTTTTCATGGCTATCTGCATCTGTGCTAAAATACCTAATCAGCTCTCGATCCAGATGAAACTGATGAAAACTTGTAACTTGAGTGTACAGGCCATCACTTCCCCTAACTCTTAATTCTCCTAACATAGGAGGTTGTGTGATGATATATAAAATATCCCCATTACGAGGATGAGGGATGACAGCCAGATTTTGAATCCCTATTGACGCATTGCTCCCTTGGACTACGCTAAGGCCAGTGGCGCCGACAATGACCACATTTGGTTCTATTGCCAAAAACATAAAAGTGCTTGATTGAGTTACTGACCCACCGTCCGACACTTTCAAGGTCATTTCACTGGTACTTCCTGCTTTGTGTACAAAATAGATATTTCCATCTTTCAGTTCTCTGCATGTAAACTCTGAGATTCTCCTTCCTGGTTGCTGACTATTTACCAGGTAACCAAAATCAAAAGAGGGAGCCGAGGTCACAGTTATTACCAACTGGTCACAATTGGAGGCGGACTGACTTATTTTAAGAAGGCTGGGGCTCAAATGAGATCTTCCCTTTTCTGTGATAGGAAGTTCTACAGTGGATTCTGGTGAGGCCCTGCCTGGAATAATTTCCACGGGAATTGAATAACTGTGGGTACCTTTTAGGCACTCTGGAAGGTAGCTGTTACTTAGAACACGTACATATAAGGGGATCTTATCACTGGTTCCTCCATTTCCATCATGCATATACTTGATTTTCTTTTCGACCACATCAAGCAGAGAGAACTTTTCAGTGTTTCTATTGACATTAACATCAACCAGGCCAAACCAGGGATCATCGGTGAGTGTAAAGATAATTTGCGATTGGCTTATTCTAGCAGCGCTGAGATCAAATGTAGGTCTCAGGTTGTTGATATCAAGATAGGCTTCTTCACCATCAGGTACTCGCAACGTGGTGATGTTGAGAAGTTTTGTTACATTTCTGAACACCTCGGGTTCAGAATCGGTTGGATAACATTCTTGCTCGTTTAATTGAGGTTCAGCAAATTCAGTTGTGAAATCAACGATGGGTGAGGAAATGGTGGGTCCATCAAGATCTCCATAACTTGAGTAGTCATAGTCTTCTCCTTCACATTTTACATGGACATCTTTGGTCACCAAAGCATCCTGCAGACCTTTGCCCCGTTGATTTACTTTAATTTCCCCAAAGCATCCAATGAAAGACTCAGATGTGATGTAGTCCTCAAAACGATTCAAGGACCCACTTTCACTAAATACTTCCTTCATCTTCTTCTGGATGCCTCCAAAATACAGGTTTCCTACCAAATCCAGTTTTTGTGATGAGTCGAGAGGAATGGAGGATGACTGGCTGTCTACATTAAGAACAAAAGAATCCGGGCCAACCTGAATCTTGACTCTGTGCCACTGGTCATCATGCAGCTGCACCTGTATATTTTCAAGTGACTTTAAACCATCTCCTAGATCCAAAACCCCTTTGAGATAGCCTTTTACAACACCGATAGCAATAAAGTCTGACATTTGGCCATGGTGGAAGACAAGTAAAGCATCCTCTATGGTGGTTTTCATTAGAAACTCCAGTGACCTTGAAGCATCAGTAGATCCACTCCATGTAGGGAAGGACACAAAGGAATCTGGAGTGCTGAAACTGATTGTCTCCCCGTCTGTATGCTCAAACTCACTGCTGCAAGATTCCTTGGTGTCTTTGCACTGCTTAAATGCCGATTTGAGAATGTTAAACTGATGGGATTCGAATTTAACGTCGGTAATGCAGCCACGGAAAGGTGGGATGGCGTTGCTGAGATAGGGAGTGTCCAGGTCACCGGTTCCTCCAAGCCAAAGGCCAACGTCGATATTTAGCCTTTCCCCACCAACATCCACAGGGACGTCTGTTGAAAACAGACCATCTATCATCATGGTGAGCTTGCCGTCTTGCAATGTCAGAAACACCTGGTGTTCCCTCAGGTTGTTCAACTGCACATCTTGAGAAGTGGACACCATGACTTCTTCAGCTCCCACTTTCATCCGTGCCTATGGGAAGAGGACAAAAGAAAGTCACTAAGTAACTTCAGATTTATATATTTTTTTCTGAATAACAAACTACAATAGTTACTGTATATAAAACTGCAATATAAAAACTATTCATAAATTGAGGTCTGCATGTACAGTGTACATAAAAAGTAGATGCACTTCATGTAAAATACTTGGGATACGTTCCTTTTTTTTGTGATGTCTAGTGTTAAATTTACACACCTTTAGGTTAAAAAGTTCAATCTTGTTTTCATCAAACCTGCTCATGTGACTTCAGATATCCATTTGCAATACTTAGCTGAAATTAGATGGTTTTTATTCTTAAGAAAAGATTTCTGTCTTGTCAACCTTCTTCACAGTCCACACATATAAAGAATATGGGAGATAGCTAACTATATTACACAGCTGTTACAGGTCATAAATTCCTGCTGCTCCTTCAGTGTTACTCTGTGAGCCTCTTGGCATCCTCTCTGACATGTCCTTTCCCTCCCCCCTATTTTTAATCACTTCCAGACTGACGTATAAGTCTTGATAATGTCACTTGATTATTTCTGTCTTCCCTGTGTTTCATGTATCTAATGCCGTTGAATTGTTTCTTTTTTGCAACCTTTTCCTGGCTGATCACTTTTGACAACGATATCCCACTAGTGCTGTGGAAGGTCTCTGCATGAGGAAAAAGCTCACAAGAACAGCTGGACTTTATTTAGGCTCAATCACAGGCAATTTAAATGATGGAAAGAGGCACAAAGTCCTTTATACAATGAGCTTGAATGTTAATTCCCAGCCACAGTTATAAGAAACATTACATTACCTCCACATTACTTTAATTTCATGCTTATTTTTGTTTTACAATTAATTTAAATAGGTTAAACATGACATTTAAAGTGGGTAAGTTCTGAAATTATTTCTCATTCTCCAGCAAAACAACATGTAACCTAAAAGTTTTTGTCACTGTTCTATCTAAAAAAAAAAAAAAAAATGCTGAAATTTGGCTGGGGAATGAGATAAAGAAATAGGACATCCTGGGTCAGAGTCCAGGTCCTCCACATGGGAACATGTCTTTTGAAAATGGGGAAATTTTTAACTGTTTTTGCCCCACATCCACAATGAAACAGAGTAGGAGTACCATAAAAGTTTTTCTTTTTCTTAAAAACAGATTTCAGAGTGAAAATCCCTCCCTTTTGTCTTCATGTGGACCGAAAAAAGGAAAGCAGGGACATATAGGCCCACCTATCACCTGACCTATAACCTATAATCCCAAGTACATATAAAAATAGCAGATTATATGGCCTTCTTGCAGTTTACTAGTTTCATAATCCAATGTGACACAAGAAGAAACTTGACTTTATCACTCCTCACAAAAGATTCCACTTGCAGCTTGGTGCTCACCATTCAGGTTTTTTGACCTTATTGGTAAAAATTATGTAGAGGCCTTGTCCCATTCTTCCACCTACAGGTCCGGGTGAGAAAAAAAAACTTCATTTTGGGCCGTTCTCTGCATTTCTGTGCTGATAAAAATAATTTTTGGAAATGTTTCTGTGCGGACAAGTGTTTTTAGAAAACGCCAACCCCGTTTCCCATGAGTGTGTGCACGTATCATTTGTCCTATGTGTCAGTATAGCATGGCAGATGAAACAGTAGGTATTCTGTTAACCTTTTGAAAAAACTCCATATTTAATCGGTTGTCCTATTTTTTCACACGACTCTCTTCCCAATAACATACACAGTATTCCTTCTGCTTCAGTTGGACCTCACCTGTAGTTTCCCATTTTGCAACCCCAGGAACAGGTAGTCCTCCATTCCAGCAGCCAGAAGCAGAAGACCACTTCGGCGGCTCGTTTTGAATTTCAGAGACAGCTGGAAGGTTGAGACATCTTGGACGACTGCTATGCTACAGTGGCTGTCCCCAAAGTAGGATTCTGTAAAACATGAAAAAACCCCCCAAAAAAACATTACTTTAACCAAGCATTCAACAACATTTAATTTTTTTTAACCACTTTTTTTTACGTTTCGTCCGTTGAAGTTGAACGGACTATGCAGCTTAAGACGACCAGTTGCTTCGTTGTTTGCAAATTCAGGTGCATGCTACAGCTGCATAAAACAAAAGGACCCCTGCATATGATGCTGTATGAAGTCACCTGACAACTGCTGACTGGCAGCTCTCTGACTATAAAACAAATCAGAAAATTAGAGAAACCAATTAGGCCAACATTTTTTGGGATCTCACATTTGATGCGACCTGATTTCTATTTAATCTCACAGCCTCCAGCAACGCGCGGCTGAACAGGAGCGTCCCTGGCCTCAAAGGCATTCTCTGACTGAGACATCAGTATTTACCCCTGTGGAGGTTTTCCGGGGATATAGAATGCCGGCGCCCAGGATTTCCCAGGCCTGACTTGCCTCATTTTCAAGGGATATGCTAATTCAGCCACCTGCCTCGGTTTCTGCTCTTTGGAGCGCTTGACAAAATGTAAACCAGGGAGGAAGTCAATTAATTACCAGCACACATGCTCTGAAAATGAAAATGGACAGCTTCCAAGATCCAGTTTCCTCAGCTAAGACTTTCCACTCTCTTAGCAGGAGATGTACAAGGGAGACTTTAAATGAGCCACCTGCTTTGCCCTCACAAAGGTGATAGCACAAGACACAGAAAGTCTCTGTGATGCATAGGAAATACTTTTCTGAATCCTTAACTCCAGCGCTTTAGAATATTTTGGAACAGTGAAGCAGATCAAGACAGTGATTTATAAAAGTTAGAACATTCCTGTGAGATACTGAGGGTCAAAATGTTCCCTCAGACTCAACAGATGCATCCAGAAGCCTGGCAAAAGGCTGGGCTCGACGCCATAAAACAGACCCAACCATCTCTGGAAAAACATCCATCACAGGATGACATAAGATCATATAACTTCCACATCCATATCAAATGACATTTTCCCATGACTCAAGCCAAAGTGTTTCTGTCTGTGTTGTACATTAGTGCCGTTCTGCCAATTTTTACACCATTTAATAGTGCTGCATATTACTGTAAAAATCTTTCAAATCTGAATACAAACATGTATCTATTCTCACCCCTCAGGTCGTATTCTTTTCACATTTCTCATCATCTACTTCAAATTCACTGTGATTGACCATTATTAAAGATGGCTGCCACTTTTGAGCCTTTCTATTGCCTAAAAAGTCATTTTCATTACTTGGATGAACCTTATGTCACATCATTGACTTTGGTCATCTTATTCATACGACTCCAAGTAATATGTATCAAAATCAGAAACTGAGGACTTTGCCGTTAGTCTCAAACCAGTCGTTAACGGGAAGAAGATTAGCTTTAGCTAATTTTCTATGTGTTTTAGCTGTTTAGCGATAGCAGAGCCTAGATTCTTTAGCAGATTAGTGTTTAGTGGACCTAACTTTTTGTTTTCTTTGTCCTGGCAATACCAACTCCCAATTTTAGTGTAAGCATCCATTCTTCATCAGAACCATAGTGGCCATTTTAAAAAATGTCCACCAGAAAAGGAAAGCACAAAATAAAGAAATTTTATATGATTTATATGGCTCAAAACACATAGGTTATGATTTTACACCAGACTCCTGCATTGGAAAGTTTAGTGCAACAATGTATTTTACATGACAACCCCAGCGGCCGTCTCAAAAGAAAATTAAAAAGTTAAAAGTAAACATGATTTCTATGGGCTGAATTGTGTATGATCTGAAACCAAAGCATTCATCTGTGATAAATATTGGCAAATTTAGAGCAAAACTGAATTATCCTTGAAGACCATGGTGGCCATCTTGACTATTTCAGTGGCTAACTTTTGTTTTATTCTAAAACTAGTAAGACCTTGGGAACATCTGTGCCAAGTTAGGATCTTGTTTTCCCATGTGAAAGATTTTAATGACATTTTCAGTTTGTCCTTTGTTTCTCACTCTTTAAATAAAACTTCCCGTCCATAGTCTTTGCCAAATATAAGCAAAGAAAAGCCTTTTGATGTCGGCAACAAGGAAAACCACCCTGCTATCATCCTGCACATTCCTTTATTTCACTAAGAGGCATTTGCTTTTCCTTCCAAAGCCTCCCTGTCATCAACAAAGTCGGCGAAGAAGCACACCAACGGAGCATCCGTCTCACATTCAGCGATGTTGCTCTTTAGCGAAGCTCCGCTACATCCGATCAAACTGAAAATTCAACACATCCCGCTATACATCCTCGACAAATTACTTCAGTTCCGCATCGTTCATTTTCAAAATGTCAAGTCTGGGTGGCGGTCGCCTCGTTAGCTGGTTCTGGCTGTGCCTTGGGCTGTGTTTTGAACAGGTCAGAGGGTTTCTACTTAGGCAAAGCTATTCGAAATGAAAGCCGAGCGCTAATTACACAATAGCCTCCAGGCTGAAACTGAAAAATGAGGGAGCGGAGTTCTTTTATATGCAAGTGCATTAAGAAAGAAATTCACGCCGCGCTTCACAATTTTCAAAAGCCCAGCTGAGCTTTGGTCGGATCGTTCCCCGAGATTTAGAAATAAAGGAGCGAGCGTGATTATCAGGCGTTTCTGGCATTTTTCTTTCCTGGCTCGTTTTGTTTCCGTTGCCTTCACGGAAAAATGGTTGAAACTCTGCTTTTATGAAAGAGCAACTAATTTGTGACGCATTACCTGCATGACAACCGCTTGGATAAAATTATTTTCAGTTACTGTATCTTCCGGTCCTCCTTGTTCATCTGTTAAAGGTTGAAATGGTGTCGCATTGTTTCTGTTACCTTCTGCCACATCTAAAAATGGGTCTTAAGTTGCCATATGCATTAACAAATGTATCACATTTTATGAAAACTTCTTTTAAGTGTTTTGAATAGTGCATGCTATTGGGAAGAAGAGTGTGCCAGGAGAACGTAAGTCACTTTGGCTGTGACATTTCTGTCTCCTTTTGTTTTCCATACTTGTAGACAAACTAACTATCTTGGACTGGAAGCCTAAACTTTGACTCATGTAGTTAAGTAATCATCAGTTGAATGGATCAGAAATTGAACGTGAGGAAATTTTCATTAGCACAAACGGAGAATCTGTATATTGTGACACGAGAATAGGGATCGCCATAACATAAACGTGCACCTTTGCTTGTCTCTCGCCGCCTCTCCATCTTTTGCATTTCTATGAGGAAACTTAAGTTTGCGTTGGAAAGCGCCTGGTATGTGTTTTTTTTTTTTTGCAGGAAAACACAAAGCCACATTTTCCATTCTTTCAAAAGCAGGAGAAGATGTTTGGATGTTTTTGGACAATGCTCCATTATCAGAAAAGGAACAGCCTGAGCCCTAAGGAGCGGAAAACTTTGTGTCGATTGTGTCACGTGTTGACTTTTACCCACCTTAAAGAGAATTCCCTGAAGTTCAACTTATTGTTGTTCTTGTTTTTCGGCCAATGCAGACGGCTAGTATTGAATCTGTTGTTTCATTCTCCTTTTCCTTCTGTTTTCATATAACAGAAGTACAGAGAAGTTTAGTACAGAGAAGACTGACTTGCTTTCTGATTTGAAACAATCTAGATTTCTTGCATAATTTGTTTTGCTGATGGCTGCTATTTTAGGTAAGTAGTGAACATGTTAGTCAAGTCATAGATATTACAACCATATGTAGGTTTAAGTGTTTTTTATGCATATATTTTCTGACTCAGGACTATTTCGCAGAAAAAGATGGACTCTTGGATGTGTTGTTTTTTCCTTCCTCGTCTAGCTCAGTTAAACCGCAGCTAACGTCACTATAAATAGAGGTCGTTTGGTGGATTTCTCTCCTTTTTTCTGGGCTGTGCCTACTTCAGTTTGGTACAAAACGCTCAGCATGTAATTATTTAACGACAGGGTGTTGTTAGCCACGGATTGAATTGGAGAGCAGCTCACTTTGTCATGGCATTAACCGTAAGGCAACGTGGTGATTAACGTGTTGAGCAATTGCGTCTCTCGCCGTGGGTCAACAGCACTTGTGCCGGTAATGAACGTCTGGTTTCCCGTTGGCTCTGGAAACGCTGAATTCAGGCCTTAAAAGCATGGAATACCTGAACATTACAGGCCTCCCAGGTAATCAGTCGACTGAATATGAAGAAATGGAACGATGGCGACTGGAGAATCACCTCAACTTTGTTTTCACGCTAAGTGGAACTTTTGCGACCCTCAAATCGAATCCATTTCACTTTCAGTTCATCTCTATTCAACCTTCTAAATCAATATTTAGTTGATCAATATTTCACTGGAATTTTAGCAGCATGCTTATTGAAATGTGTCTCTTCAAGCTTTGCACATCTAAAAACAGATGACGGCAGATAAACCGTTTTCCTGGAACCGCGAGTTGTCTGACCGTCATTTGCACATGTAGCAGCATTTACACTTGCATGATTGACAGCGCTAAGACCCTCCTCCTGGATTGGTTGTTTTTGATCAGGCTTGACTGGGAGAAAAATGACTTTCTCTGGTGGATAGTCATTAATTGCATAAAAGATGCTATTTGTAGAGCAAGAAACATTTTAGTATTTAAAAAAACATGAAGTTGTTGAAGCAATGGTAAGGAAAAGTGTTGGTAATTTAGTTAAAGATTATATGTTGAAGACCCCATTGGGTATAGAAAATAAAGATAAAACACTAATATGGAAAATCCCCAGTCATCTTTTAAATATCTGTAAATGATGTGTTGATATAAAGGAAAATATATATATATATATATATATATATTTGCTTTGCCTTTGTGTATTTTGTAACATGGGAAAATTGCAACTTTAGTTACAAAAATTGTTTTTCTTTGGATTTATTTGTAAAGAATGAGTAAAAACCGTGAAAAAGTGAAATTGTGTTTTTGATCGGGCGTGTTGAATTTCCTCAGGCAGAAACAGTAGCTCGAGGAGGAGGTTGATTTTTTTTCTCTCTGCTTTTCTTTCTCTTATTATATTGTAACGACATGGTGACAGTTTTACAAAAAGTTTTTTTTTAGATGCATATAAAGTTATATACTGCAACTTGAAGGAAATTCTCGATCTTGATGTGGCCCAGAATGAGTTTGACTCCTCTTTGTTTGAACTTTACAGGTAGAATCAAATAGCATGAAAGCTAGACAAGCAGCTGAGTCTCGGGTGGAAAATAACTTCTGTTATAATTTGCAAAGGAAACTGAGTCTTTTCACAACAACTGAATGAATGAATCTTTTGTTTCACTCTCCTTTCCCTTCCTTTCTTTCGTATCAGAATCACAATTTGATGCACCGATGAGGTTGAAACAACACACTGTAAAACTTTCAGGAAAGACTCTATAAACCCTCATAATTACTCACTACCACAGTTTTTTTTTTTTTTTTTTTTTTGCTGTGCTATGACAATATAACAACCATAAACACCGCATTTCAACAAACCACAACCTCCGAGCTGCTTTTAATCATGTAGGCAACATGTTTACATGCCTGACTCTGAACACAGCAGCCTGTCTGTGTGAGAATATACGGCCAGCTCCAGCACTGTTAAACAGCAGAGGGCTGGACCACAACTCTACATACCTTGACAGTAGTGCTGCTTTATTAGGGGCCTCCCCTTACAGCCCCCCGCAGCCCCCCACAGACCTTTCAGAAGTCACCGGGGACGCACTTTTTACGGGTTTTATGGAGCCGTTTCTCAGACTTGTGTATCTCAGCGTGAAAGCGAGCTGCACATTTTTTTTCTTTTCCCCCCTTTTTTTGAAATCCCCATCTGCTTCTGCATCTCTTTAAAAACACTCCAGTTGCAGAAAGCCAGAAAGAAGAGGTACGACACTCCGACAAAGAAAAAAAAAAAAAAAGGCTTATGGAGCCACAGCGGGAGGTTTCCTCCAATAACTTTTCAAGCTCGCTTTGTGAAACTCACATTTACAGAACACATAAAGAGATGGGTGCAGAAAAGAAAAAAATATGACCTTTCTCTTTGAAAAGGAGAACGGCAATGGAGTGTAATTTTTATCTTCGGAAAATAGACCAGTAGGGGGAAAAAGAAAAAAAAAAAAAAAACGGGTAGAAAAAGCGTGGAAAAGAGGACCTAAAAGACTCACTGTTGTTTCAGTTCGGTGCCATTTTTTTTGCAAGAGTGGGATCCAAAAGGCTTGGCTTCTTGACAAGTAAATGGACATAAAAAAAAAAAGTCTATCTTTGGCTGTAAGAATCTTATTTTGTTGAGGCCACACAAACAACAGGAGAGATGTTTGTATCTTTGTGTCCGAAGCCGTTTCTCTCCTCCATTCGTCACCTGGCTGCGACGGCATCGAGGAGAGGAAATCCATCGGGATCAGAGGTTAGAAGGTGAAGCTTAATTCCCAATCAAGGCAGGAAAGGGGACAAAATCGTCTCGCCTCACATCTAGGAGCTCTGGCTTTGAACCGTCCCGCGTTGCCTGGAACAGCAGCCGGCGAAGAAATTACTGTCAAACGTCGGATTTCCTTTCAGTTTCACGCTTGTTTGAGATGCCTCAAGTCTGAGGCAAGAGCGAACGCAGGAACAGTATGAATTTGAAATCTCACAATGAGCTTTTGTAATAGAACATGATCAGATTCGCCACCAGGAATTGGTCGTGAATAAAACATCTTTGGTTTTGTGCCTTGTGAAAGATATTCGTATCGCTTCCCACTTTTACAGCAACAAAGTTTGAGGTATTTTATTGGGTTTAACCTGACAGATCAAAACATGTTTGTTTACAAATATTAATCTGAACAGGGTGAATTTATATTCGACTCTCCTTTGTTCAGTATTTTACAGAAGCACCAATAGGTCGAATTACAGCTGCAAGTATACTGGAGTATGCATTCAGTTTCAATTGAATTTATGTCTAGACTTTAACTGGGCCATTCTGACTCTTCAGTTGGGTCTCTGGTTGAGTGTTTTGCTGACATATGAGCCACATTTTCAAACATTTTACAGCCTCTGAGGCTTTTCTCAGGGCTGCGTTCAACCATCTATCTACTAATCAACTCTGACCAGCTTCCATGTCCCTTCTCAAAAAAGGCAACTGCACTTTCATGCTGCCGCCACTGTGCTAGGTTTCTGCCACACATAGAGCTTTTCATGTTGGTTACAAACTGTAATTTTGGTCTCATCTCACCAGAGTGCCTTCATCAGCATGTTTTCCAAGGCCCTTTATGGCTTCTGACAAACTACAAATGGGTATGACTCTCTTTCAGGTACAACTTTCTTCTTGCTATTCCACCAGATTTGTTAGTTGCACGATTAGTAGTTGACTTTCTGTTGTCTTCTTTGAACTCCAGGATGTTGATTATTAAAACCTTTGATGCGTTCACAGAAGAGCTGCTGAAATGAAGGGTGCATTTGCAGCATCCCTGCTTAGTCTGTTTTAATCAAACTCCAGTTTGTTTGGCTAGAAAGTCTGGTTCATTTGGGGAGGTGTGAACATGGAACAAAAAAAGTCTCTGGTCCGCCTTCAAACCTACCTCTCAGTTTGGTGGAGGTGAATGAATACATATATGGATGCCAAGCGGACCGGAGACCGCTCCACAAGCAGGAACCGGACTATAGCGCAGGGCATTCTAGGGTAAATACAACCAAGACAAACGTGCAAGTCTAGCACTAGTGGAAGAACTGGCTCATTGTCATTTACCAAAGACAAAAAACAGAAATCCTAGGGCCGGTAAAATCTGATGCCACTCCATTGTTGTTTAAATTTCATGAAGAAGGAAAGTAAGTAACTTCTTCGGATGTCTTTCTGTCACAAAAAAAAAAGAAAAACGAAAACCACACCTTCTTTTCCTTTTATGTCACAATTATGCTCTCCGTTGTGCTGAAACCCCAATAACATACAAGAAACATAAAGCTTGCTAGAGAAAAAAAAAGTTAATACTCTTGCACAGCACAATATATATCCGTTCTAAATAAAGAGTTTAATGGAGTCATTGTGTGGAGGCTCATCAAACTCTCCTGTCGCTAATGACCAGTTTGGAGTCGTGATCTCACTCGAACGCTGCAACCCAAACAGAAGTACTGTAGTCAGTCAGGGCTCTGCTGCGGTTTACGACTGACTAATACAAAGCATGTCTGTGTCAGCCCAGCCAAGCTACGGAAGCCGTCAAACCGCCAAGGTCCCAGATGGTTGGGCCTGTTAACATAATCTTCCCGTGACATCAGAGGAGTCAACACCCCCGCAATATTGTTCCAACCCGTACTCTTCCTTGCACCGAACGACCTTTTTCTACATCCGTCCACACGGCAAAAATCTTGGTTTTCGGAGAAGCGATCGTCGGTACCTGGAGCTGTGACTTTTTGTGCCTGCCTGAGCAAGGCTGCTCATGGACTTGAGGTGTAAAGCATTTTTAGCACACTTGTAATGAATTTCAGCTTGAAATCTCCCGCTGAACTGGAGGTGGAACATGGTGTCAAGGGAGCAGACAGGAAAGGAGGAGAAAAAATAAATAATCCAAAAGGCAACAGATAAATATTTATCAACTTCTGCATCGTACTTCTTAGTCCGATAAATTTAAAGTTTACTCGTCTTCACACCTGAATTGTCCTTTCAAAGGTGAAACTGTGAGAAGCAATGATGTGGGGGAGAAGGAAGGGAGGAGAAACAGAAAGCTTTAAGGCTCAGAGTGAACTTGGATAGCACAGCATGAAAGGCTCTATCGGCTTCGGCTGACAGAAGCCGAAGCCGGGCCATTAATGGTGCTGCGCGGCATTAATGGCCCAGAGAGCAACAGCAGCAGGAAATTAGCCTGCAGTTAACTACAGCCACTTAGGCTTGTAACATTTACAATGTCAACACAAAACGAGAGTTCAGAACGGTTCTTTGTTCTGCTGCTGCATCCAGTTTAAAATGGATAATTAAACTAATTTGGCTTGATGCTGGTTATTTTAGGGCTCATCATCATACCTGTGTTAAATTGCAGATAAATTAACTTGACACCACCACCAACCACCACCTCTTTAATGTGGATTGCTTCAGGATTAGATTTAAAGTCTCACAAACAGTGTGGTGCGCTGATGTCTTTATTTTAGAACATCATGTGATGATACTATTTTCTGGAACCTTTGAACTTAATGAAGTGTTTGTAGCTGAGGAACTTGAACTGACTGCATCCGATTCTGGAGATGTTGTACAACATTCTTCTTTTTTTTAATCAAATGTAAATCTGAAAAAAT
The DNA here is from genome assembly GCA_903066825.1 of Alfaro cultratus. NCBI lineage: Eukaryota > Metazoa > Chordata > Actinopteri > Cyprinodontiformes > Poeciliidae > Alfaro > Alfaro cultratus. The sequence goes on along the minus strand of CAEFZX010026311.1, from coordinate 44,837 downwards.
GTACCATGCACTTTCATTTATCCCCATTTACTCTTATATCCCTGAATAAAATGCAACCGCTTGCCTTCAGAAGTAGTCCACCAAAGACTAAGCATAGGGGAATTTAAGGTGTAATTTAATATCCCGAAATCCCTGAAACATCTCGCAGAGGGATGTTCAATACTTTATCCAAAAATTAAGCGCATGACTTATTTGCAAACCTGCCGAGACATGGCTAACTACCTAAACTCGTTTGCCACCGCACAGGTCACACAGGGGACAGGGATGTAGCAACCATCTGGAAGAAGGCAATCTGGTCGGGCGAGACTAAAGCTGATGGCACATCGCCGTGAAAACACAAGCTGCTTCACAAGCCCATTTCAGGTCAGAGTTCAGATCACAATAAACATGCAACCAAGACCCCCGCATCACAGGTCGCTATGTCGTTTCACATCACACAAGTCAATCTGTCGGCCGATGGTCCTGTGTGCCAACACGGCACGTTGTGTGACTGCGGAACCCAAAGGGTTTGGGTTTTCCTCTAGCAGCAGTCAACATATGTTTATGTCACGTTCAGGCTTTTCAAACATGTTGGAGTTTGAAAAGCCTGACATTAGTATCTGCATCAAATTTTGTCTGCTCTCACTAGATAATGAATAAGTGATACCATTACCATATCAGTCTATCTAGGAAATCTAATAATCTATCATGATGCGATATCTGCCTTGCTAGATGTATTAAAAATAATTGAAGCAGGATGCGCTAGCTAGTTGGATAGCTTGCATCGTGCTTCAATTATTAGATTTGCTAATAAATCTAATAAGTCCTTAGCTACCCAGCTAGCTATCCCATTATGATTCAATTATTAGATTTTGTTGCCAACTTTAACTTCTAATAATTGAATTATGATGTGAAATTGGCCTGTCTAAATACATTAAAAATTGAAGCAGTCAGATAGCTGTCGCATCATGCTTCAACTATTACATTTGCTAGCCAGCAAACCTAATAACTTGTTGCTAACCAGCTAACTATCACATTATGCTTCAATTATTAGATTTTCTTGCTAACTAGAAAATCTAATAATTGAAGCATTATATATAGTATTCTCTAGCAGGCTAGAGAATATAATTGAAGCATAATGCAATAGCTGCCTAGCCAGCCAAATAGCAAATCTAACAATTAAAGCATGATACCATAGCTAACTGACTAGCTAGCTTCGCAAATAGCTAGCGCATCATGCTTCAATTATTTTGAAATGTCAGCTCTTAAAGAGAAGAGTCCCAAAGATGAATATTGAAACTTCTTTTTGATGCCGTTGTACCATAAAAACGTACAAATTGAGAAACTGTCGAGTGTGAACTAAGCTGAGAATATTCACATTTGGAAGAACTGAACTCTGAGCTAGCCCTGATGTTTAAGTAATCTTTAACAACACAGACTACAGCATTATTATCATTTGTTTGAATCAACACACATATATTATTTCTATATTCTGCAGAAAAGAGAGAAACGATGGCAACAGTGCATCCAGACGAAGAAAACTTTTATTACTATGCATCAAAAAGCCTGTGAGTCTTTTACTATAGCATCTGTGCAATGGAGACCTGTTAATGCGTCTGATGCTGGAGTGTTAAAGTAACTTAGGTTTGAAATGCCTCCAAAAATGCTAACGTGTTGCAGAAGAAAAGACAGTGATCACATAAAAGATAAGCTGCATTCAGATTAATATGTTCTACAATCATTTGCAACAAGTTAAGAGTTTAACACCTCGGCAAACACATGAGCTTTATCATCTCAGTGAGAGATTTTCTACTCGAGCATTCAGGAAACTTAATGCTTTATAGATTGATTCTTGACTCGTTGATGGCCATCATTATTTCCAATGCATCTTGACTCTTAGAAAGTCCCGGGGCGTCCTGTTACATGACCCGTCTGTTTTGTTGCGTTGCACAATCGCGACGGCTTCACACTTTGAAAAAAAAAAAAAAAGTGTTTGAAGGCACTTTGGGTAGAGCGTCTGAGAAACTGCTGGAGCCATGCTAATTAAACTCTGAACGAGCAAGAGACTCGACAGCACCATTGTTCGGCCTCAGTTTCCACGGGGCCCGGCTTTTATGCTAATTGAAATTGCATGTCAGCATGTTTGCGCCCATCCTGATTCTGTCTGCCTCATTCGTCATTAACAGTCATTTCTGACATGATATCAATAGCTCCATTCATACTTCATTAAAAGTGCCTTTGTGACTGCAGTAAGCGTGTGCATTAGTCACTCCGCTGCTAATTTTCAGCGTGGCACTGGGCTTTTTAGCGGGCTGGGAACACTCTCTCTGCTGAGCAGCGATTCACTGTCATAAATCGTGCTGCTTAAATGTCGGCAACAGAGAAGGAGATTTAAAGACGGAGCTACGGTTTGGTTTGGCCGCCGTAAGGCTTGCAAATAGTTACCAGATCGCTGAAATTAACTTCTAACCTTTCCCCCCCATTTATTTTGTCTTTTTCTATCATTTAGGTCTTTTATATTACTGATACATTTGAGTTATAAGCAAAATCTTATATTTTTTGATACAGATGTTGCTTAAGGTTTTGTCTACATTCACTCCAGAAATGGCAAATGCTTGCCAAACATTTTATGGTGTCGTCCAGGATACGTTACTGAGGAATATCTTCTCCGTTGCCTGGAAATTGAGCTTTTAACAAGTCATGACATTGTCATCCAGCACCAGACTTTAGTCATGAGGGACGAGTTAGTGACATTTGAATTGAATTGATTTTATTTAAATGGGACAGTGCATGAGCATGCAATATTGTTGTAAACACTTTCCATCTGTAGCCCCATAAATTTAGTTTCTTTTTGTGATAAATAAAGTGTTTTTATTTTGAATCGAACTGAGTTTAATTTTGTCTCATTCCACTTTAATGGAAGTGTCTGATGGAAGAAATTATACAGTTTTAATTTTTCTTTTACCGTAGAAGAGCCTTTAACAGCTGGAAGCCGCCCTGTACCTGCAGTAGAAACGCAACAACACATCCGGAGGCTGCCATCCACCATTTTTCACAGAGGGATATAATATGATAAGGGCAGTTAGAGGTTGGTTTTTCATTACACACAGCAGGTAGCCAAAGAGACTAATTTTGGTCTCATCGAACAAGATCGCCTTCCTGTATCTTTCTGTTGTGTCCCCTACGTGGCTTGTGACAAATGGCTAATGGCTTTCGATCAGAAACGGCTTTCCTCATTCCACTGATATGCATGATGCCTTAAAACAGAAAAAGACTTCATTTAAAACCGCAGCCAGTATCACAGCTGACGAATCACGAGGAATCTTGGTCGAATCAGGGAATCTTGAAGATCAGAGACTGTTATAGACCTCCAGGCAGAACATGTATGCTACCCTGTTTGACGTTCACCGACATAAAGCTGTAACTTACAACACAGGTTTTTTGTCCACAACATTTCATACGTGGTCTTTCTTAGCTTATGGGCTCACCTTTCTCCAAAGAGTCCTGGAGTCCATGCCTTTCCTTATTTGATCAGTCCCAGTGTAGGACCTGGTCTTACAAATATGCTCCAAGCTCTATCAGACACCACACCACACCCACAAACCCTCGATTTGTGGAGTGTATAGGTAACAGTTGTCCCGTTGATGGATTTCTGAAGCTTCTCTAAAGACTATAGCTTTCTTCTCTGACTGTCTTCCTTGCTATGTCTGTAGGTTTTAAGCTGTAATTTTTTCTGTTTGTTCAAAGCTTGATATCGTTTTACAGACTCTAACTTTCCTTTTCCCAATATTCTCCCTGGCCTTTCTGTGGGGTTCCTTGGTTTGAACTCAGTTTGTTCACCAAGGTTCTCGAACAAACATTTGAGGAACAGATGAACTGTATTTATGTCATTAAATTTTACGGCACGCCACACTTTTTGTCTTTGAAACGTCTTCTGCTCTTTTCCTTCCACTTTATGTATCAACTTTGTGTTGGGTTGGTCTGCTGCATAGGGTTTCAAGAAATAAAATAACTTCTTTAAAGAGATGTTAATATATCATCATGTTTCTCAAGCTACATGTCTTTCTTTTTTCCTCTCTTCATCCAGATAGAAAATCAGTAGCAAACTTTTCCTTTCATAGCTGCACACTCTTCCATGTCCAAATCAGATAGCAAGGACTTTCCATATAACAAGGCGCTCGGTCTCGCGGGGCTCCGAGGAGGGAAACCATGACACAGAGGCAGCAGCGAAGGGGCCTCTTAAAACCCATATCCGGCTTCAAACTCGGGTCTGCAAAGTCGGTGTGTGTTTGAGATCAGAGTCTCACATTAGCCTCCATAATGAGAGCCAGCTGTAGGCACGCACAGTCAGACTGACCTTTTTCCAGCTCAGACTGAACTCCACCTACCCCTCCTCAAAAAATAACCCCATCAACTCCACCACCTCACCACCTCTCATCAGGTAAATGCTTTCCCCAGATGCTTTCTCCCAACGTCTTCCATCATCCGGCGTTAATCTAAACATTCCATGCCCCAAATACAGAAGCACCGGGTGCAAACAGAAACACCCACGCCCAACTGTGCCCCTATTAGTGACCGTATACCCACACACACACACACACACATTTTCTCTCCCCTCAACACTGCCATGGGTTAACCGTCTCTCAATCAACCGTTGTGTGCCTGGTGGCTGACTCAGCCCACCGTCTTCCCGCCAATTCAAAGGTTTTCCACCAGACTACTGTTGATGAGACGCGCCCTGCTCCACCCAACACATTTAGCATTCGTTTGTAAAAGTTCTCCATCCCTCTCTTCCCTCGCCCTTTCCTCTCTCCCATCCCTCAACGTCACTCTCACTTTGCCTCTACCCGCCACTTTTGCCCCCCAAATTAAACAAAGTGTACCAAGAAAAGCCCGGGAACACTACGTAACATGTCGAACAGGACTCCAGTGTTAACGCTCCAACTTTTATATTGCTTTTCCACAATACTGAGCAGTTAAATGTCACTGAATGTCACAATGGATGGTAGAAACCGTTCAAAGTTGGAATGGAAGAATGCTCCGGACTCTGGAAGTTGGGGGCTTCTTTTGCGAGCAAACAAAACAAGCTTTTTTCCTCCTCATTTTTGTCAGCCTGTGTTGCAGATCAATCTACAAACTTTTCTCAGCTCAGACAGGATCTGTAGCATGCCAGCCTTCCTACGCAATGCTTTCACAATGAACACGCATCAAAGATGGACGTTAATTTGGTCGGGTTTAAACACGGAGACCGCATCTGTGGTAACGGTCTAAACATGTGGTGGGCATAATGAGCATCAGTGGGGCTGAATCGTTCAGTGAAGGCGAACGCTCTTCACACAGCAGTGGGCCCCGAGGGGGATGTTGTGGCAACATGCGACTTCTAACGCTGGACGCTGTTTATTGGACGTAACTCACGCCCTGTGGCAGCTTTGTTGTGTGCACAAGGAACTGCAGTCAAGGTTTTGCTATTATTATATAGGAGGTCGGTGGTGGTGGAGGGAGGGTGGGGGAAGGAGACCACAAACTTGTAGTTTATTGGGATTTCATGTGAAAGCCCAATAAAAGGTAGGGCCTGACTGAAAGGAAAAGCAAATATAGCCTCAAGTCTGCTTCAAATAAATCATTTACTCTGAGACCACCAAATAAAATCCATCAGTTGCTTACACCTGCTTATCCTAATTGAGTGATGGGAAGCCCAGTGCCTGTCTTCAACACTCATGAGGCGTGAGGTGGGGCTAAGCCTAGCTGGGGTGCCAATTGATCACAGGAAGCCCTAACGTGCAGAAACACACTTGTATTCACAGGGAAAACACTCACAATCCAAGGTGAAAGACCAGTGACTTTCTGCTGTTGTCCCAATAGCCCTACAGCCTGGAGCTACAGTGTAACGTAGGGATGCAGCGATTGCAGTTTTCTGGCCGATCACTGATTACCGATCCTTAATGTAACAGTATTATGTAAAATCAAATTTTTTAAGGTTTACATCATGTTATAATGTTATTCCTTCATCAAAACAGACCTGTAGAGTTGCCATTGTCCCTCAATTCTTTTTTTCCAAAGCGTGACACGCCCTTTTGAGAGGTGCGGCTTTCCAACCAGCTCACCCACGACTGGTCCTGGGTCCTGGATGGACCCAGGACCGCCTTCGAGGGCTGAGCTCCTCCTCAGAGCAGCCGTCCTCCGTGACTCTCCCACTGAGCTCCTTCAGACAAGCCAACATAAATTAGCAAACACCTGGTAGAACATCAACTGAACTCATTATACAAGCTACTACACTTAATAGAAGAGTGATGTTTGACTTTCTGAAGGACTCTCAGAAAGAGGAGTTTTTAACGACATAGAGGCCCAATTTCCAGGTGTTAAAACATAATGTAAAATTTCTTTTAAGTCAAATTCTTCATATACAGTATTTCCATAACTGAAGGTAACATAGTTACTTGGTTATGCTATAAAATGGCACTTTGTGCCTGGAAAACGCATAATACTGCCCCTTTAAAAAGCCAGACCTGCCGATTCCAATTTTGGCCGACACTGATTTATTTATTTTTTGTCTGAAATGTTGCTAAATATAGCAAGAAAGTCACTGAGTTTGCCACAGTGGAGTGACTATTGCTAACTCCAAATGTGCAGACATGACCTAGTGGGCGGGTCTGTCAGTCAAACCTCTCTAACGGAGGAGAAATAGAGGACATGATTTTTAGACCTTTGCTGATGTAGATAAGATCCGCTTCACATGTAAGTATCGGCCGATCACCTATTGTCGGTGCATCTATAGCGTAATGCTTTGAAAACGCCCAGTTAAAGTCCAGACTTAGTGGTCCATTCAGTCTGAATGAGTTTAGGTATTTCTGAAAAATTTTTGGTTGTAGCTCGAAAAAATGTGATGCAATTCAGAAATCATTACTGCTTCTGCAAAGCACAGCTTGTCTACAATGGGAAATTCTTTCAAAGCTGTAAGATGTGTTGCTTTTGGCAAAAGTAATATCACATGTTATTCCCAGCAACTAGAAAAAAAAAACAAGCAGTTCTGTGTTTTTGCTTGTAAGGCATGGTTTACTGTGTGAAAGTCCGAACTTGTGACAAAGATGAGTCAGAACTGATGCGCAGTACCACGAGCACGTTAAGCCTCAGAGATGCCCTAAAGACGGAAAAGACAAAGAAGTTTAGAATCATTTGATGACCAAATGGTTTAGATGGAAACACAGACAACACAACAAAACACAAAACTAGTCGTGAAACATTTACAGCTATACGTCAGAGAGCCTGCTCCCTCCTGCGTGTCATTTTGCAAGTTTGCAGAAAACGTCAGCTGATCGACTGAGGTTCCAACTTCTTGCAATTTGCATTTAGACGATAAGACCAGCGGGGAGTTTGAACGGGCCGATGTTCCAACAAACCTCTCTGTGGATCTGACAAATGCAATTACGGGAATTTCACCTCATTGCCTCTGATTGATCACGTTGTTATTTCTTCATTTAATTTGAGAGAAGCGGCTCGTAATCTCTCTTTCTGTTATCCCCGAAAGGCATGGATGAATGAGTTAAATGCTTGTCTCTTTGTTCGAAACGGTCTGCCATTCCCTCTACAAGGATGGCAACATATCTACAGTAGGGGAGCAATTGTTTGGGTTGACAAACAAAACCTTTGTCTTAAACATCTGAATGAAGACTGCGGTATGTTCAGAAGCTGTGAGACATTCAGTCATTCATTCATAACGTTGCGAGGTGAAACACAGTCACATTTTTCAAAGGGAAGTTGTGAAAATGTTTCACCTTTTTGTTTCTCAGCAGTTCTTGAAAATGTCAACCAACAAGATATTAAAATCAAGACAGCTAAAATTTAAAGGGGCGGTATTGTGTATTTTCAAGGCATGCAGTGGCATTTTATAGCACAATCAAGTTTCTGTTGCCTTCAGTTGTTATAAAAATGCTACATATGTATCAAATGTGGCTTAAAAGGAATTTGCCTTTATAGTTTAACACTTTGAAATTGAGCCTCTGTCTCTTTAAAAACTCCCTCTCTTTCTGAAACTCCTCCTTCAGGAAGTAATCGGGACATGAATTTCTCAAACTTGCATGAAAGAATAAAGGTAAAACTCCAGCTATGTTTTTCTGAGGGAATAACATTACAACATGATGTACAGCTCACAAAAGTAGATTTCACATGATACTGCCTCTTTAAGAGAGAGATCAAAGATTTTTACGGTAGACATAAATAGACAACAATACATAGTGCTTTGATAAATCATGAAACCACAACCTGATGCTACTTTTAATGACAGGAGAAAGACCAAAAGAGATGGTTATGAGAAGTAGGGAAAACACCTTGGGATTATTGTCCTACATGAAGTGACTCAGCCAAATGGTGGCAAATTCTTTAAATATATTTTGAAGTTGTGATCAATCAAGCAGAACACATTCACACTATCCAGTCACTCAGGCACGGACGTCTCAATATGTAAAATTAGGCTCCTGGGGAAAACAACAACTGGGTAACAGATCCAGGTGGGAAACCCGGCCACCTCTCTCTCTCCCCTAGCAACACTCACTGGATTATTCTGGGTGATCCCAAGCTGTTGCCAAGCCGGAAGGGAAATGAAGTCCCTTCAGCATGCTCTGCGTCTGTCCCAGGGGCCTCCTCCCGGTGGGAGAGGGGTGCCTGGAAAACTTCCAAAGAAAGACTCCATGCTTACAAGCTCTAGAGGCTAGAAAGTCACAGCAGGTCGCCCATGATATCCAGAATCGCTAAGTAATGAAGATGAAAGCATACTGGACCCCTCTGGAGGTGGTCTCTGTGAAGTTGTCCCCGAGCTATAATGACTCCAGTTATGCTGGTGTACAGCAGATGTTAGTACCAGCTCTAAATGTCTTTAAGTTGGTGTAGGCCAGTGTTTCTCTATTCCAGTCCTCAGGAACCTTCGCCCCGGGCATTTTAAACACGTCTCTGTTCCAGAACACCTGATTCAAATGATTGCATGACCTCCTCTGCATGCCATCAAGTGCTGCACAAGCCTGTTAATCACCCGTTTATTCAAATCAGGTGAACTGAGAAGCACTGGCGTATTGCTGTGACTGTGCTCCGTCTACAGGTGTTGGAAAGTTTCTTCTACTCTTATCTGAATACATTATGAACACGACCAATTGTCTCCCTGTGTCTCGGTACGGGTGTGGTTGATAGACTAAATCTTTCAGCGGTTTTCCTAAAGAGATATGTCTTGCAATGTGAAAATTTGAACTTCAAACAATGACTTTCTCTCTTTATTTCCCCTCTGAACTATCAAAATATCTTCAAAGATTGAAGGAACTCCCAATCTTTTAGTGAAATGTCAAGACTAGCTGGCAAGTCATTGTGCAGTTGTCAATAAGATGAAAGCAAATCTAATACCTCTGGTGTTTCTTTGTCATGTATCAGGACAAGGCAGTGAAGTTGACCTTGCAATACGTTGATGCTCAGCTCAAATTTCTTGTAAAATAAGGACTTTTGTAGAGAAGGATCAACAAAAACCTGCTTTAAAACCACATCTCTTCTTGGTTTCTTGCAACCTACTGAGACTCTTTGATCATGTTACAGTATCTCTTAAAATTATGACCTTAAAATAGGTTATTATTATTGTTTCGGTCATCAGGTCTAGGGTAGACTCTTAAGTGTACATGTATCACTAATATCAATGGCAACGTGGTAGACAGAGTACTTTAGCTATGTACATAGAGCAGACTAGTCTAATGGATTTTTAAATAAAGAAAAGCACTGTTAAGATTTCATTGTATTTTAATTTAACCTTTAACCAGGTGACTGTGGAAACAGGCAGCAGTTTTCAGATTAAAACCAAGATATTACATCCTTAAGAAATGCATACAAAGTCATTTTTAATAAAGTTATGTAAATGTGGTTCGGCTCAGCCCCTAAAATACTTGTGGCGTGAATCAAAGCCATAAGAAAAGGAGAAAAAGTCCATGTTCCAACCAAAACGTAATGCAGCTGCCTAGAATAGAAACCACAAATAACTATTTACTCCTAAGTCTTAGTAACAAGAGGCAGTAAAGGAAACTTGATGTTACTGGGAAGAGGGAAATGAAACTGTAGACTCAGTGAAGTCATACATTTTTGAGTGTGAATATGGTTGGAAATTTTAAGGAAAATGCAAAGACACTACAAGTCAGCCGGCCGTTATAGTACCGATATTCCCCCCCAACTCCCTCCCAAATGGCAGTGAACGTCCATGTGCTGCAATTTAAGAAAATGGCCAAAATTTATTTTTCCAGTATTTTGCTGAATCAAACTAAAGCAACCTCTGGTGGAGGTTGAAAAGTCAAGAAGTTTCTGACTGCTGGTTGAAAACATGAAATTATTTTCTCTCTTTCCGCTCTGCGTCCTGGCCTTGGCGTTTCTTATCAAAATAGAGTCTGTCTCTCAAACACCACCAGTAGCTCTCAGCGTGTTACTTTGGTGTTGTAAACTAATTTAATTTGCTGCAGATGTGAAAAAGTGTGTGCTTCAAGCTTGATATCTTGTTTCAGATTTTTAATTTGGAATGCTAAAGGAAGTAGATTTTGAGTTGCCCTTTTGCATGAACCGTCAGATGTGGAAACTAACAGGCCGGGATTTAACACAAAGCAAATGACCTATTACATTTTTTAATAATTGTTAGCCTGTCATCTGTCAGCTAGGCTAACAGGGTTATTCAATGTCTGAATAAGCATTAGCATTGAATGAAAAGGCATGTGAGTTATCATTTCAGTAGGATACCCTGTAGTAAAAATCAATGGTGTAAGACCAGAGGTAAATTATTTGGGAGCACTGTAGGAAAAAACAACCATTGGCTAACTAGCTAACAAATAGTGAAGCTAAAGTTAGCATCGGTTGAAGAGTGAGATATGTGATCAAAAACTTAAGACTCAAATATGTGTACTTGTTAATCTGCTTGCATTGTATGGAATGCAGGAAATCTCACTATTTTAGAAGCCCATGATTTCCTCATTGTTGTTGAATCTTATTTGCGAACAGCCATTTATTTGTTTTCAGAAAGTGATTATGTTTGTCTGGTGAAGTAAGTTAAAGTGCACTTTAATTAGGGTGTTGCTATGTGCCCTGTAGAGATTCTTTAAAGGAGCAGCATTGTGTAAAATTGTAAAATTCAGCCAAAACATACCTGGAGTGTTGCCATGACTCTTTCATGTATGTTTGAGAAATCTTTTAATCTCCATGGCGACCGCTCAGCTGTGCAAAATGCCTGGACAGACCTAGCCCGCTTTCAAGCTGCAGCTCTTCCTCTGAGCTGCACTTTCCACGTTTCTAAGACTCCTCCTCTCAGCTCCTTCAGACTAGCCAGCAGCACTAGACAAACACTCCTGAGCTACATCTCAGTGAAACACCGATAAAATCGTTAAAGGGTCAACAGAGGAGTGATGTTCTGGTGACTTTCTGAAGGCGGAGTTTCAGAAAGAGCAGGACTTTTTAAAGAGACAGAGGCCCAATTTCAAGGTGTTAAATTATGATGTGAAATTTCTTTTTAAGTCATATTTCATGCATACAGAATTTTTATAACAACTGAAGGTGACATAGTTACATAATTGCAATTATAAAATGACACTATGTGCCTGGAAAATGCATAATACTGCCCCTTTAAGGTACATCTTGTAATTTGTGAAACTTTTACAAATTAAACTATTGCTGAAATTAATCTTCTTGTGAACCCAATTTCTTATATTGTGTCGCTCTATTGAGCTGAAAGTATGGTTATATCTGAATCTCCCTATTTACACTAATGCCTGTGTATTGTTTCTTCCTTCAATTCAAAGGTGAACGATGTTGGTCATGCCAGAGCTAAATCAGAGGCTGAGTTCAGTGCCACTCTCTGCTGGGTAACTCCATAGTACAGGACATAAGCACAGATGGCTTGAACAGAGACACAAAGTTTTACAAACAAAGCTGTCAACTCTCAGGCTATACTTGGATTCATAGAGACATTTGTTCACCTCATCCTGCGGATTTGCTTTTTGCTGTTTGGGTGGTGGATATCGACGCAGCTGTAGGACTTTTATAAATCCAAAGGGGCCCGGAAGAAAACCGAGTCTGAGTGTTTGAGACGGAGAGTCGCTGAGAGCAAGAGAGATCATCAACAGGACCTTGTGAGCACCGACGGAGGCAGAAGGGAAAGCAAGCAATGTGCTTTTTTTGTTTTTATTTTTATTCTCTGCTCGAGGCAAAAGACAGTCCGCCGAGACGCTCGCTGTTTTGACTGAAGACTCAAACAAAGCCTATAACTAAAATCGATACTCAGCTTCATAAAACCCTGTTTCTGGGAACAGAATAGAACTGGATCGTGGCTACAGTCCCATTGTAAACTTTGATGCTGTGAAGAGATAAATAAACAGAAACCCCCGGGGGCTTTAAAAATCTATCCAGAGAGCAGGGGATTCTAAATATTGATTGGATGAAAGGTTTATCTTGTTTATCTTGACTCTGTAATTCCAGTCTATCCAGTGTTGCTCCTGAGACAGTTATTAATGCTTTCTCTGCTTGTACTGCAGCCAAATTTCATACATTTGTACACATCTATTATTCAGTGTTAATTACAGGTTGAGATGTATCAAAAGTAAAGAGGAAAACACGGTTTTGGGCAGCTGAATGAATTTTTAATTGTTGTGTGGGTGTGTATTTAAAAAATGAAACGCAGGGCAGCGTAGATGAGGCCTTTTGGATTTGATGCTGCTGCTGCTGCTGCAGATGACAGCCTGTCATCGACTCTATTCTCATTCACCTTCGTCTGTCTCTAATCTAATGCTCTCTGATCGTATGTGTGGAGCGTGCTGATAACCTGCGGATATGTGGCCTTACATGTTTAATGTTCCAGCACATCAGTCTTGTAAGGCATGCTTCATGTTTAGTCCTGAAGAAAAGACCTTCTCTTTCCTATAGAAATGGCTGACTTTGCAGTAGAGGTGGACATTTATCTTACTATCATTTATCTCAAAAATTCCTATCATGAGAATTTTGATTTATCGTCATAACGGTCAGTTATTGACTTGTGTCCCGTCAGACCATCAGTTCCCAAAACCACACGCACAAAAGAATCCTTGTAAAAGCGCATGCAGGGTCGTTGCTACCTCGCCTTACTGCACACAGGGTAAAAAGCTTGTTGTATCCCTCGTCTCTTAAGGACTCTGACATGCTTATGAGGTCTTTGAGGTTGAAAGGCCACTTTGCCATCACCCTAATCATTGACTACCTCAACAGATTCTTTAACGGGTTCAAATTTAGACTGAAAAATGTCCTACCAACTTTCAATCATGACCAAGTTTAGAGGGGCACCATTATGTGATTTCCAGTCAGAGTGCCATTTCATAGCACAATTTAGCAACTATGTTGCCGTCTGTTCATAAAAGTAAAATTGCCACATAAATTTAAAAAATTTAATTGCTTGAAATTGGGCCGCTGTCTCTTTAAAATCACAACATGTCTCCCCCGTTAACCCTTTAAAGTTTTTACCAGTGTTGCGCTGAGAAGTGGCTCAGCAGATGCGCAGTTTCACCAGGTGTTTGCTACTTGCTACTGGCTAGTCTGAAGGAGTTTGTGGAGGAGGGATGCTCTGTGAGGCAGAAACTTGGAAGCTCGGAAACTGCAGCTCAGAGGAGGAGCTTCATCCTCGAAGGCGGGGCTAGGTCCACCCAGCTGTCCTGCACAGCTCAATGGTTTCCATGGAGATTAAAGGATTCCTCAGACACGCATGATAGAATCAAAGTAACACTCCGGGTATGTTTTTGATGAGTGAATAACATTATAACATAATGTAAAGCTCAAAAAAGTCGTCTCATGTTATACTGCCACTTAGGTATGAAAGTTTCTGAGCTTAACTGTAAATAACTTTGAAGTCAAACCATCCTACAGAACTTTCTTGGGTCTTTTTTCAGTCACCAGGGTTGGATTTAATTTCCAGGTGCAAAATAAAAGAAACCGAATCATGGAGCCAAACTTTGGTGTGGCTGAAATGTCAGTCCGTCTTTTATAAGGTCAGACTTCTTTGAGCTTGTAGTGGCCTTCATACTTGTTCTTCCTCGCTCGAGCTGCTGCTCACCTGTGTTTGATATGTTCACGGTGCTTTTACAGCTTCTTGGGAAATCATCTCAACTTTCACGGAAAGACAAAATCACAAGCCTCTTTATTTATGTCGTACTTCTGGGAGAATGCAAACCTTTCCGTCTCGAATCTGAACGCAATAAAAACATGACAGTTTAACCCTCTGAACCACGGAGAGGGGAAGACGGGAGGCCTCTGACTCTTCTTCCAAACCGTCTGCAGATGTCGTTTCTGCGCCTCGCTTTGCTGACGGAGCAAAATATCGAACGATCGGGTACGTCTGAAAGGCCGCGTGGGACGTGGTCAGAACATGCATGTTGCATCTTGCCGGGATCGAAATCCGAGGATTACCGTTAGGAGTTTGCCGCGGATCTGGATGAGCCGTCAAGCTGGCGTCTCCGAGTTCTGTTTGAAACGTCTCACAAACTAATGTTTTCCCCGGTTATTTCCAAGATTTCTCTCTTTTTTTTTTTCTTCTTTTTTTTTAACACAGAGCAGAGTAAACAGTTTGAAACAGACTAACGGTAAAAGACCTTCTGTTGACTTGAAGCCGAGGTCTGAGGCGAAACAAAATAAAAAATAAAAATCCAGCCCCCTCGTTTGTCCTTGTGTAATGGAGGCAGGATTACAGTGCTTAGTTCGCTCTCAGCGCCTGTGATGTTGTTGTCTTCTCGCTCTTCCCCGTGTTTGAGTTTTGCAGATTAAAGGAGCGCAGCTCTTACAAAACTGTAATTTACCATTGAAGCCTCACGAGCCAGCCCGGTTAAAAGCTATCTGAGAGTAATTAAAATTCTTCAGGATTTAAATACGGCGGGCGCGCGTGCAAACCGTCCTTTTGGGAGCTTCTTGGACTAATCTGGGCGACTGTAGAAGTGAGTTTTTGCACCGCTAATGGGAGTACACATAATTTCACAGCTCCCAATGCAATTATGCTCTTATTAGGGTCAGACATTCATAAGGACTCATTAGCACTCCCCCCCCCATCATGCATGTGGGTGATATCGTTTTCATCTCATCTGTTGTTCGCAACGCGCTCTGCTTAGATTTCGGGGACCGGATCCTCCCTTTGAACTCATTTGTAAGCCGGCGAGTGTTTACACCCAATCTCAACTCGGGCTCAAGAGGAAAAGACTTGGCGGGTTTCATGTTGCATGTTTTCAGTGAAGTTTCGAGTGACTTTGAGGCACAAGGAGATCGTGTTGGTTTATGCGATGCAACCGAAGGCAACAGTTTAGGACAAACAGCAAAAACTATCTGAATCCTTTTTTCACAGTATTATGTACTTATGTTTGGAAGGTGCAGGAAGAACTGCTGCTCAGGTCACAAATATATTTAACACATTACCTGCCACAGCATTTAAGGGGTAATGTTGTTGTTTTTGGATCTTTACATCATATTAGAATCTTATTCTCTCAACAAAAACATCCCTGGAGTGTTGCTTTGATTCTTTCATGCATTTTGGAGAAACCCTTTAATCTCCCATGTCAACCATTCAGCTGTTCAAAATGTCTGGGTGGGCCTAGCTCCGCCTTCGATGACATAGCTCCTCCTCGGAGCTGCTGTTTCCAAGTTGAGCTTCCACGTTACAGAGCAGCCCTCCCCAGCCACTCCCCCACTCAGCTCCTTCAGACTAGCAGCATCAATTAGCAAACATCTGGTGGAACTGGGCATCTGCTGAGCTCATTACATGAGCTTCTTCTCCATCCAGTGCTCTGACAAACGTTTGTAAACACCCGATAGACGATAGCAGCAACTTATTAAAAAGACAGAGGCCCAGTTTTATGCCGTTAAATTGCAAAGTGAAATTTCTTTGAAGTCATACTTGATACATGCAGGATTTTTTATAACAACTGAAGGTGACATAATTACTTAATTGTACTATAAAATTAAGTTAATGTGTGGAAAATCCATGATGGTGCCCCTTTAAACAGCAGTGAATCGTCAATGTCATAGAAACGGGATGGTAAACAATCAAATGGACAAAAAGGCATAACCTACTTCCTGATTAATTTAGATACATACATAGATACCACTTGTGGGCACTTAGAGCATTGGAATTTTATTCAATGTTGGTACAGTCGATACTTAAATACAGAAAAACAAACTAAACAATAGACAAAGATTTCATAGAATAGTAACATAACCAATCCTGATGCACTGTGAATTCATCATCCATTTTTTAAGTTTTTTTTTGTCTTTATTTGCAGAACCCAGGAAATGGGTATAGAGACAAGGTAGGAAGAGCAAGTTCAAAGTGTTTGGAAAAAATATACTTTAAAAATCCCATTGTATGTTGATACATTGTTTTAGTGATTAAATTTTGAATTTAAATAGTTTGTACTTTGGCTGTTCAAGAGACGGATCGTAAGATGACAATAATTTTTTATTTTTTGTTGCACCACCAGGATTATTTCTCCACACAAACCATGACACCTGCACTAACATGCAGGTTTTTTTTCTCTCCTGTTTTTTCTTTTTTATTTATTTATTTATTTTTTTGAATATGCTGGCATGACAGGAAACGGTGTGACAGCACCTTATTCACTACGCTAGCTCACAACCCTGACACTTCAAAAATACGCTCCACCGAGAGATTACAGTAATGGTGACAGCGACACTAATAACGACGACGGAGCCCCTCGGCTTCAGTGAGGCTGCTGCAGGACAGACGCTGCAGGTTTATGCTTCTCCTTCAACTAAAACTGCTGAAATCAAGAGCCAGATGCCTATAAATGTTTGGCAGCCCACCTGCAGAGATCCTTTACAACTGAGTTAATTGGATAATGTGCAAGTACTTTGCAATGGCAGCCTAATTAATGGCTAACAAGGCATTGATTCATACAGTTGGCAATGCAAGCAGCGGTCTCAGACAATATGACTCTGCTCTTTGGGTATGTTAAATACAGATTTTGTAAAAGAAGCATGACATTTTGTTTCCTCTCATCAAGTCAGTTAAAGGGTTTGGTCATTATTATATATTTTTTTTCACAGACATCCATAGAGTCTATATTTAGTATAGCAACTTTAAGCTAACAACTTTTTTTTTTCTTTTTAGAACATTTTTTGTCTACAGCGCATATTCTTCTAAACGTATATATTTTGTTTTTGAATCACCTTTGGTCACTATGGACAGAGGGAAACTCGTTTGTCATGTTTTCTTTAATTTATTAATTTAAAACAAAAAAAAATAAAAAATCCAATAAATAAGTAAAGCCATTACTTCAGCTTGTTTTTATTTTTAGCCTGGATCAGGAAGCTCGTTAAAGTAAGTGGTTTGATGATCTCAAAGCTCTGGTAGGTGTGTTTGTGCGATTAAAAGGCCGGTATGATTCCGTGTTTCCTGCCTATAAAGACTTACGAACACCAACAACACATTGTAAAGTAGACTGGAATCTGACACAAGGAAGCCAAAACAAGGGAAACATGGTGATTTCATTTAGCTCTGGAAAGAAGACAGAACTTTGGAAAACCTGCAGATGAAAAACCAACACATAAACTAACCCAAACATGAGGCGACAAAGACGTGGATGTCTCTGTAGTACCTCCTGTTTTTCGTGATATTGTGATCACGGACATTCACAAATAAAACTGAGACTAAAATATAACCATGAGGCCCTTGCACCATGTGGGATGCTGATGAAGGATTTTAGATGAATTGAGATTTTTTCCTGCCTTACCTTAGTTTTTGATAGCTTCATTTTTATTTTTTTTTGCCGTTCTCCTACATCTGTTTAGTTCCAGTTTAACTTGGCTTAGTTCAGCTCCTTATAGGCTTTCATATCCATAGTTGATTTACAAATGTACGTCTGGAAGTAAGAGACTTCTGTGTGTTTGTTTGTTACCATTTAAATAGGATTGTCTCTGAAAGAGGTGAATCTGCTAAAAAATTTCCATTCTGATACCAGTGGAGCTACTGGTGTGTTTTAATGTCCACACCAGTAGCGAAAGAAGTGAAGACTGTTTCCACCCATCTGCCAGAGCTCGGACCCCCCTCCCCCACCCTGTTCTGCTTGATCTACATCTGAAGAAAGATATTACTTAATCAATATCTTCTAAACATTCAATTTCTTTTAATGTTACATTTTTGATGCATCTGAACTGTCAATAAATTAGTTGCTACTGGCTATATATAAAAATTTCTTGTGTGGAACACAATCACTGATGGTAACAAAACCCCAATTCAAAAATGATCAGCACTAATAAAAGGTTAAAATGTGTCCGTCTTTGTGCTTTAAATGACATCCTACACATAGATGCACAACAGTGCCCTGTTTCTGGTTTGCTCAGAGAGCCTTTAATGAGCCACAGTTCACTCTGACACAAACCCAAACCCTTCTGACCAGATGAAACCAAATCAAATGGTGACCTGAAGTTTGCTGAAGTTGTCCTTTTAGCCTTCCAGGATGCAAATTTGAACCCTCAAATGAGCTTTGTGGTTGTCTATTGACATTTCTTCATCTTAGTAAGGGCTCAGTGAAATCCGTTTTTAGCAAGACATGGATGTATTGGCGTGAATCTGAGACTGAGTGTTGAAAAATGTCTTCTCTTTGCAGCGATTTCCCCTCCACACACCTGCTGTGCGGAGAATATGCTAACATTCACAGTCGGCTACGGACACGGAGACCTGGAGTTTACACAAGTTTTCACCCATCCCAGCAAAAGCTGAAAGCGTCTGCACAGCTTCATTCAGGCCACGGTGAGTAAATACCAACTCCAAAAAAAAACCCACACTGCTGAAACTAAACTGAACTTACACAAAGACAGATGTAGGTTGTTTTTTTTTTTTTCTTTAACTGAGTAACACAACTGAAACTGTTTAGCGTTCCTGATGACATGGAATGCATTTTACTGCATTCGCTCTTTAACTCTGCCAGGCTTTGACGTGGTTTTGGGAATGAGCAAAAAGAGGTCTCTCTCTCTCTCTCTCTCTCTCTCTCTTTTTTTTTTTTTAAAACATTTATAAGCTGCAGGGTGACTGTAGCAAAGAGGGAGAGGCTGTCCAAAACCCAGGAAACTGCTTCCCCCACCAAAAAAAGCAAACCAAATAAATGGCACAAAAACGTATTTTTCAAATTGCATCTGTAAAAGGGGCCTTTGTACCCTCAAAAATCTGCTCCAACCAACTAATCGCAGCAAAGGAAAGGGCAAGTGGAAAGAAATAGTCAAAAGAGAGGGAGTTCGACGTGTACCCGGTGGGAGGAGGGGATTTTCTAACGGCAAAAGATGTATTTTGAGGCAGCGATCTCCTTCTGGAGGCTTCTGATACGCGGTTTCACCAGAAGGCCTTGGCGTATCGTCAAACTCGTCTTTCAACAGAATCTCTCTTTGCATGAAGGGAGATTCAGATGACCTCAACAGCTATATCAGTTATTTTGTGCAGAGATGCTGCGCACAAGTTGTTTTTCTTTTTTTTGACAATCAGCTTTGTGGGTACATTGGCTGAAGTGTTTGTTCAAGAGGAAGAAACCCAACGCACGCCAATCAGCTTGTCTTCTAGTGCCGAGTCTAGCAGCCTCCAATCGTCGGCATTCGGGCCTGTGGCTGCAGCGTCGTGAAAGAAAACCCATTTCAGTCTTTCTAGCCATTTATGACAAAATTACAAATGTGCAGCCTCCAGCTGTTGGTGTTCTGAGCACTTAACAGCACTCCATAGATCCAAGGCTGTCAGGAACGTGCAATAAAGCATCTTTTTTCTGCTGGAAATGAAGAGTAAAGGATTGCTGCTGGAACCGACGGTGCTGAACAGACGTTGGCTCATTGCATCATGCCTCATTTTCAAAGAGAGTTCAGCCTGAGGTCTGAAATTCTTTCTTTACATTTCTGAGAAATCAAACCAAAAATTGAAGCTGTTGGGCATCATGACTTCAATGCATCATGACTATTAGCATCATTAAATGGTAGCTCGGGATTTTGGAAGTGAGGTACTGTTAAAAAGTTGCAAGGTTAATATCCTACCTGGAGTAGGTAATGGTGGGGTTGGATTTTTATAAATTTCTAGTTAGAAATACAACAAATGCACTTCCTGTAGTTGGTATTCCAACCAGAAATTAAGAGTTGTACGTGTTCAATTACTCTTGTGACAGTTTCTATCGTACAAAGCAGTGTACAGCTTCGGTTGTACAAGTATTGCTGTGAAATTGACTGCTTAAAAGGGAAAAAACTGAATTCTCAGGCTGCTTGGTGGTCCTCCTGGATCCGGTTTGCATGTTTTCTGAGTTCAGGCATCAGTTATCTCCAGGTACTCCAGTTTCCTTGTAGGAGAAGGATGACACCTTTGTTCAAAGACATGGCTGTTGGCTAATTGCGCTTTCTAATTTGTCCTTTGGGAAGTGAATGTGTGTTTCTGTGGTTGTCCTGTGTGTCTGTCTTGCCTGGCCCCACCAGCTTGCAAAGGCAAGTGGGTTTGAACGGATGAACAGATAGATAGATGAATGTATAGGTAGCTATCGTCTTGTTCTGCAACCAAATTGCATTCAACCTGGATAGAACACACAAATTAAATCCGTATTAGCTAGAAGTTATTTTAACATGTCAATTTCATCCAGTGGCACCGATTATCTTGGACTTGCACTCAAAGACGAAGTCAACAAAGTCACCTGCCTTTTCACAGAGCCTCACTTCTTGAACTGACAATTAATATTTTAATACCATTAAAATATGATGGAACCTATGCAGAAGCTCTTCAAGATGCAAAACGCTAGTCCTGCAAAATTGACATCAATGACGTGTCTGGCCTTATGAATGTATTCACAGTTGTTTATTAGAATTTAAAAGAGGATGAGGAATCAATTCCTCGGAGCCAATCGGATGCCTTGTATCTTCCTGACTGCTAAAGAATGGCAACGATTCTCAATTATCCTGCCAAAGTCATCCAGTTGGCATTCAGGTGTTCTACAGATGTTCAATGGGAAGAGAATACATTTAAATGTGTCATAAAAACTGGATAAATTATGTTTTTGACAGTAACACACCGTTACTGACAAACACACCGTTTGTCAGTAACTATGCTTACTTTCTATCTAGCTATGTATTTAACTAGGTAGTTAGATGCATAGCTATCTAGTAAGCTAGCTAAATAACAGCTAGCTAGCTACCTGTGTACATAGCTAGGTATAAAGGTGCCTAGCTAGGATCTATCTAACTAGCTAGGTATCTAGTTAGATACATATCTAACTAGATAGATATGTATCAATCCAGTAGGCATCTAGCTAGCTAATTGGTAGCTAACTAGCTGTCTAGGTAAACACCTAGCTAAATACCTATGTATCTGTCTAGCTAGATAGATTCTTTATTAGACTCATTTATGACTTTACTCATCATAAGTGGGTCTGAGTAACCTACTCAGATGTTAGGTTAGGTTCACTTTTAACATTGGACATTTTGTGTGTGAGATTTTAAACCCGCCATAGGGCTGCTTATGGGAAACATGCAGTAATCACAGAAAAGATTGGGGTGAATTGAAGTCGTGATGTTCAGCTGAGTTGACTCCAGTGTTGACAGTCAGACATTTCAGCTGCCACTGAAGTTCTGCACACGTCTGGAAAAAACTGACTTGAGCACAATGTAAGTAAATGAGGTTGCAAACCACAAACTGAAGTGAGATGGCCCGGAGTGAAGCGAAGTCTGCCTTCCTTCTCCCGGCTCATCTCAAAGGAAGCACCAGTTGTCTCCCCCCCCTGCTCTGTATGTATGCATTCTGTCTCCATCTCTAAAGGGGTGAGATGGAAAGATCTCACAGAGAAAGAATATGTTTGACCAAGTTTCCACATCATACAACGAGTGTTTCACAGCCAAACACCAGAATGGTTCCATGTGCCCTCATGACTCAGCATCTTGTGACGGTTTTAGTGGTAGACCATCATTTTTGCTGCATTTCATTCAACAATGCACAGCAGCCCCTCTCTTCCTAAGCAACATATTTTTTTGTGTTGGCCAGAAGAAGTCACAGAAGGGGAGTATATCTCTCCTGCATGACACCTGCTCAAGCCTTATTCATAAATCCAGAACTACAGCTTGTTGGAGTTCATATTACCCATCACACACACACACACACACACACACGCTCACCCCCACGCACTCTTTCTCTGCACAGACAGACCGTTTCAGGCCCACTTAGATTGTTTCCAAGTGACCTCACTTTGGAGTGATGCGATTCAGCAGCCGGCAGCGAGTTCAGATGCAGACCACCATCAATGGTTTATGAATGAATTTGACAGAGGCCTAAAGAGGTCTGCTCAGGTCAAGGTAAAACCATTATGTCTGTGTTTGACAGTAGCACTAAACATGGTGCTTCAGACAGCAAGAAAATCACATTTTGAACGAAACCCAACAGATATTGAGGGATCCGTAGTGTACAAGATCAATACAAAGTCAAAAAAACTTCATAAGAGGAAGGCCACTAAAAAAATCCAACCATCAGTAAAAATTGAACTAAAGCTAAATATGAATTTATGAAGGAATTTATAACTTCAAATTGACTTTGCAAAAACCACAACAAAAAGAAGAACCAAGACTTCAATCGCTGCCAGTAAAGATGTTCAAGCAATCCTAAACTGTAGCTGCGTTTCCACTGACCATGAAATTGGAATTACAAAAATTAAATTCCCTTAATGGAAAATTGGCAATTTTGGAAGTATGAAGTGTGTTTTTCAGTATGGAAATTTGTGCTTCAGGAAACTGCAATGGAAGCACTTTTTTATTCTTATTTTTTTGCGTCACAGGCACCATGCCGGTTTCTATATTAAGGAGTATTAGGGCCACAATAAGAACCGGGACTCCAGTCAAGGTTTTTATCAACTTACAATAGCCTGGGATGCCTAAGTCAGGGTTTTTATATTTTGTTAAGCAGATCTTTTACTAAATCCATACGCAGTCGCATGTCATATTTCAAAAACAAGGGTATCATAGCTCTAACCCAAACCTAACCCTTAACCCAGGAACGTCACTGGGTTATGGTGCATGCGCTTTGACTTTCCTTGTTTTCAACGTATCTTATTGGCTGAACTCTTAAAGTCGATGTTTATCTTAGCTGGTTGTTTATTGCAGTCAGCAAGCATTAAATACAGTAAAGGCAAAGAAACTAACAAGCACTTAGCATTTCTGTTTTGTAAGTCCTTCTGACCGACGTGGATAAAAGGCAATAAAGTCTGATGGATGAAAACAGTGCAGCTGTTTTGCATTTCTCCAACCTGGTTCTCTGTATAAATGTCTAAGCTGTCTCCACCCTCACTGAGAGGCTCAGGAATGCTGACCTGAACGCAGAGAGGCAGATGTCAGGTAATAGCTGAGCATTCCCTGGCAACAAATTGGAATCGCAGATTTCCAGAACGGTGATTTTTGTTGGTATGTGGACAGGACTCACCACGTCTTCTGCATCATCATGTCAAAAATAGTCAAAGCGTGTTGCGAAAATATGCATGCGTCTTAAACCTTTACGCATTTTGTCACATCTCAACCACAAAAAAACTCTACATTCTTTATCTTATTTGCCTGCTCTTGTTATACAGCGACACACAATGTTGCACAATCGTGAAGGAAAAAGTTCTTCTGTCTTTCTAAATTTACTGAACAAACAAAAAAATCTGATGGTATGTTAAAGGATGCTGCCCTCCTGGAAGGAAACCCTCTAAGTCTCATGTCCTTTGACGACGCCAGAAGAGCACTGTGCTTTTACTTGCTTTTACTTGAAAGTGAAGTACGTGTTTGAATTTTTATTTTGTAGGATATCGATAAAATGAAAATGTTTTATGTAGGAAAATTAATCTGTTTGCTTTATGACTTTTGGTTAACAGCAAATGAGACTTTTATGGCTTTCTCCTGTATAAATAGGACTTCCCTTTAAACGAACAGCCATATCTTGATGGGTTTGTACTCGTGCCATAGTCTTCTCATTTTGGGAAGATGGAGTGAATTGTGCTCTGTAACATCTTCACAGCTTTGGTTGTTGTGTACGTTGCTTTAAACCTCTCCATAACTTTACCATGAAGTAGTCTGGAGTGTTCCTCGGTCTTTGTGGTGCTGTTTTGTCCATTAACGTTCTCTAAATGTGCGTTTAATTGAACACTAGTTCATTTGTCTAGGATGTCCGGTTTGATTGGGGAGGTGTGAATGCTCCAAAAGCAGGAAGAGGACGATAGCGCAGGGCATTCTGGGTAAACACAACCAAAACAAATGTGTGAGTCTAGCGCTAGTAGTAGAAATGTCTCTTAGTCTTTTGCCGACGACAAAAGAGAAATCCTAGAACTTCTAAAATCCATTTTTGCTTACATTTTATTAAGAGGAAAATTGTCTTCAGAGCTTCTCGTGTTGTTTTCATCAGTGGTTATTGGTGCAGTGACATCACAGGTGGGGGTGGAGCAGGTTTTTGATTGGATTGGATTGTTTGACACAGTGCAGTGTGAAAGTGAACCTCGCCAGCTGAAATGTAACAAATGTTGTAACTTTGGCCCCCAGTCTAACAGAGTCTATCAGGTGTGAAAACATTAATGAATCTCTTAGGTCTTCGCATCGATACTGAGATGAAGTAACATTCAGATGAACTCTTTTCAGAAATAAAATAAATTCTGAACAGGGCGTACTCAATTTATGCGGTATGGGGAAGTTGGAATGAGTACAAATGCATGCCGCACTTGCATACAAACTGTTCATCCAGTGTACAATTATCCTGTACTTTGTGTTTGTCTATCACTAAAAAGCTATCAAATACACCAAAGTTTGTGGTTGCGTGGAACAAAATGCGTAAAGGTCAGAGGGTTAAGGATCTTTTTTTTTTTTTTTGCCAGGAACTGTCTATTACGGCAAGTAGTTCCCAATAAAACACTGAGACAGTTGCCTGCTTTAATCTTAAGCTTTCATCTCTCAGAAACAAGGAAAGGACAGGAATGTAGCAGCGTAGCTAGCTCTTGGCTAATTTTGGTTGTGGAATTCTAATAAGAGTGAGTTTCAGCCTGCAGCCTCTTATAAGGGATGTTCCTGGCAGTTATTTGGCTTATCAAATATTTCCACATCCATGTGTCATATCAGTTACAGTAAAGTCTGGGCTTGACACCTGAATGCATCTGGGAAACAGAAACACTGTGTAGAGAAACTGGCAGACTTTAACAGGATTAACACATTTCTCAAGATTTTATTGGCAAAGCCTTTAGCCTAAAACCTTCCGTCATGAGTTTGCCAGGAAGATATTTCTCCAAATATGTAGCTTCATGTTAGATCACGCCATACAGAAGCAACAGCTGCAGAGCCACTTAGGGTGAAGGCTTCCCACTACCGAAGGCAGTGACAGGACAATGTCGCTGTGCTGTTGGAGGGGTTCACCATGGGGTTCGTCATGGTGATCCCCCTTTCTGTTCCATCGCCACCAGGAAGTGACTCATCAGCTCCTGACAAATTGATGCTCTGTCAGGTTCAGCAAGAAGGGAATATGCATTTACAATTCCTGTTTTTACTTATCATCTGATAGCACTTTGAGACTTGCATGTAAAGTGCGTCCTAAATAAAACTATTTTATTATTAGTATTAGTAGTATATTATTCTTACTAGAAATGCACCAAGTCGATATTAATATCTGTATTATACTGGAAAAAAATTCTAGATCAGGTATTGGTGACAGTGTGACTGATCCATAAGGGCAGATCTATTCAGTCTAAGGCTGCGTTCACACTGCAGCCTGAAGTGACCCAATTCAGTTTTTTTTTTTTTTGGTCAAATCGTACTTTTTTTTTGCCGTGGCCGTTCACGCTTCCAAATATATATGACCTGTATCTCCGGCATGAACGAGCAAACGACCTGAAGGTGTCCCGCATGCGCAGTAGAGGGCGCAATAGCGTCAGCGTTCTCAGTGTTCTGTCATAAAAAGAAGTGATCAGTGTTTGCGGAAGTAAACATGGACGCTAACAATGGAGCATAGCTCACATATTTGAAGTTGTTGTCTGACCAGAACCAGCATATTAACAACTTAATCCTCACTATAGTCCGCCATGGTTGTTTTTCTTCCCGCTTGCGCATATCAGGGCGCAGAATAGTGACGTTTGTCGAGGATCAGTGACATTCAGGTCGGATGAATGTGACCTGGACTTTAGGTCGCATTTGAATCGGATTCGTATCGGATACCCAAGTGGCCTGGGTCGCATTCGAAAAGAATCCGACCTGTGCTGTTCAGACTGTCATGAAATGATCAGATACAGGTCGAATTACATTAAAAAAAAAATCAGAATCGGTTCACTAAGTCTATGCTTTGTACTATGAGTGACGGCATTCTTTAGTGTTTATTTTACATTACATTTTGAATTCCTAATTGCATTTTCTGAACCATTTGAAAGAAGGCTTGCTGCAGTTTATTTTTTATATTTGGCCAAGGTACTCCACCTATTGTTTTTGTCAATTCGTTTCCTTTATTACTTATTTTGCATTGGCTGTTCTACTCCTAATTGCGCTGACTGAACAAATTAAAGTTGTTTTTACATGTTTGACCAAGCTTGTGAAGCTGCTGGTGTATTTAATTGTGCTGTACTGGTGGAGAGTTATCAAATAAACATATCTGAGTTTAAAAAAATAAACATTTAAGTCAACTCAGCATTGTTTTTCTGTGTCAGAAACCTCATATCTGTATCAATATCAGTATCGCAAAGTGAAAAAAGTGGATGAGTGCATCTCTAATCATCACTGCACAGCCTCTGATCTCCAACTGCGGTGTGTGAGTCGACTGCTGCTGTGGCTTAAACTTGATTAAAAATGTCTTCCCTTTCTTCACCTGCGGCTCCCATTTGAGACTGAATTGGAGCTAATAAGTCAGCCTGGCTAATGGTAGCTTCCACCTACTATGAGGGCAGAGCAGCTGGTCATCATGTTAGGAATAAATGGCCACCCAGAATGGCCTCCGGTCTTTAAGTTCAGAGCTTCAGGGACTTGATCTGGTTTTAAAAGCTTGACGCCGGCTCTCTTCCCCACTCTGCTTTACAAATGTTCATCTGGCTACACCCTAGAAACCTTTTCTACGTTTCCATTTTTTAAACTAGCTCTCAGTGGTTTTCTACGAAAGGTAAGCAAACACCTGCAGACCATCATTAACCTCATAAATGAACTCGTATAAGAGCAGTTTCAGTTTTTCCCATCTCAGACTTCCCTGAAGGAAACTGCCATCCAATCGTTGTAGGAAACTGCAATTTCATGGCCTTCGGAGACTTTTGTTTTGCAGATTATGTGTGTCAATATTTGTCAAGAGAAGTCTGAAGTTCTTCTCGGGACGGAGTAACGCTTCCACCTCACAGAAAGGATGGAGAGAGCGACAATTACGTTTCACCGAATCCAAACAGGAGCAAACAAAGTTTGAGACATCCTCCTGCGGTCGCTCGGGACAATGGGAAGTGATCCTGAGGAGAACCTCGGGAATGCGTTTCTGGCCGTAAAGCGACGGGACGCTCCGGGGTCACACGCGGTCAGCTTGACCATTACTGGCTCATCTCAATTCCCCCTGAGGCCCCGACTGACAGTATGGTGCATCAGGTTGCATAGTTGGCTGCAGAACACAGGTTGTTCAGAGCGATTCCTGCTATCATCTAGCACATTTTTTATTTTTTTTTGTCGGTTTTGGCCCATCAATACTTCATAAGGGCTCTGCTGCTGTCAGCAGCTAAAAGATTCACATTCTTCTCTCCCAGCTCTCATTCTTTCCATCCACAAGTGGGGGAGGAGGGGAGATTTTGCTATTTACTTTATTTATTTGCTTCAAAGCAAAGAAATCAAGCATATAATTGTTTTCGAGCTCGCTCTTCTGTAGTTCTTTTGAAATGTGGAGAATGTCTGGAGCTGCAAATATGTGCTTGGTGGCAAACCATGATTTGCCTTTTGTTGGCAAAGAAAAATGAGATCTGACGACTGAACATGGACAGAAAAAGGCTGTTATGTTGTAACATAACTGGCTAGACACATCATGAAGAAGTTTCAGCTGCTAAAATGGTGAATAAAATTAATTAAATAAACGCTACGTCATCATCATTCCAGTAATGCCACTTCTTCATTTTAATACCCTTAAGTTAACCAGCTGGTACCCATGGACTTTAACGTTGCACGTCAGTTTATTAGGTAGTATTTTTATTTAATGGTGGAGGTAGCAAATTTAAAAGTTATTTTCCAAAAGTGTGTTGGAACTTTCCTTCAGAGTTTCATAACTCGCCGACTTTTGTTTCTCAGGAGGTCACGATGGACATACAGAAACTCGCCAGTTTCTTTCCTCTGAGACATTTATTAGGTATTACCCTGGATTTTTAATGTAGTCTACTGGTTTTCCTTAAACTCTCTGAGTAGATTCAATAATTGGGATGTATGGCCAGGGGGATAGTCAAGCTCCAGGGATGTTTCAGCTTAAAAAAAACCCCCAAAACTTTTTGCTATACTGACTCTGTCAGGAGCCAACCCTTTCATGAAATATGAGAGAAATTTGGGCAGACATCAAATCGAAAATAAGTTCTCAATATTCCTATGAGATTGTACAAATTCCATTTCCTTACAGCAGACTATATGTAATTCATATTTATTGTCAGAGTAGGTTTAAAATATCTGTCAAGGTGTCAAACAACTCCCATTATTTTGCACCCAAAAAATATTTCTGTTCAAAACCACCAAAAATGCTGAAGTAGGAAGTGATGAGCAAAAAGCATAACACATGCAAATCGTTGCTCTTGCACAGTTTTAATTGACTGTTTATATCATTAATATTGTGCTTGTTCATTTTAAAAGTCACAACATTATTGATTTTTAGTGTTTACAGAGCAAAACATTGTGCCCTTCCTTTCTGTATGGATAAAAATAAAAACTTACAAACTTTCTTTAGGTGTACTTTGCAGACCTTTTAAATCTCCCTTAGGAATTTTATGTTGAGATAATTGTCTGAAGACTGAGAGCCTCCCAGCTATTGGACAGGTGTTGGGCCACTGCCCCAGAAAACTCTGGGGAAACCTTACATTTTCCTTTCAGGATGTCTGAATGGCTTTAGGGATTTAAAAAATATCAAGCTGACTTGTCATTTATACTGTTTACATGTATTTTGACTAACTCTCTGTCTTATAGCAACAGCATTTTTATTTTTTACTTTCGTGTAACTACAACAGCAAGATCATTTCACATTTTTCGGTTCCTTAAATAACGCTCTCTCCTCTTATGTCATCGTTGTTTCACATTATTGAGGAACTATATAAAAAAGTACATGTCAACCAACTAGACACCCGATTCTTTCCAAAGTGATTCAAACGTACAGTGGCCTGTTGACTCTTTGCGACTACGCCACCTAATCACGTTGAGGTGCCATGATGGACTTAGGAAGTGACTCCTGGTGTGTTGGACGGAGCGACTGCAATTGTTTTCCCAAGTTGTTTTTGCCAATATGTCCATGGCTTCTACTTGCTGAAGACAAGATGATTTGTCTGTGGAAGAAACACACCTCGGTGGCGTTCTTTTTCCGTACTAGGCTACATGATGGTGGGGCAATTTCTCCATAGTTTCTCATGATTATATGTACCTTCTTCATAATACAATATTTGATTGTCTTACTCATCTTACGTACACTCACATAGGTTGTTTTGACATCCATCATGGAGGAGTGCGGTGCTTTCTGAAGAGCGTGATGTCACATGCAAAGTGTCAATTCCTGGTTCAGTAATAGCGGATTCACCTATTTGCATATTTTTCTGTGGACTTTGACTCAAAATTACTCATGTTTAGAGTATATAACATATCTGAAAGAAAAATCAGCTTGGGAAGCTAAACTACCTAGACGCAATGCTACTTGATCTGCTATTGGCTAGTGTTGGCAAAGAAGCCAGTCCTGGAGACCCATTTATTTTTGTTAGCGTTGATTAGCTGTATCCCCAAGAGATAGAAATACTGTAACGCTAAGATGATTTCTACTGTCTTGATTAATGCATTTTAAGGTATATTTGGTGTTTGAAGCTTTGAAACAAACGGTTATAGACACATTTCAAAGTTTTGTGAAATTTTGTACCCATGCACACGACCCTGGAGGGCAAAAAGACGATTCTTTTACACCTCGACCGAGGTCTAACCCTAACCAGGGAAACGTAATGCTCTTGGACCTTATCCTGTTGTCCTGGTGTTGATGATTTGTAGCAAAGCACTGCATCCCCTTTTCATTCATGCATCAGGCGAACCTTTAAGATTTAGCGCGTTATGTTGACAACTTGACAGCTAAAACCAACAGTAGTCATTGTCGTCGACCAACTCTCTGAAAGTCTTGCATGCATGGCATCATGTTGCAACGTGTCTGTAATCAAGACAAGTATTTACAGATTTTAGCTCTTAGCCAATTGTGGTCTTGCAAAAACCAGAGATCCACTGTATCCCCAATATCATGATCCAGTGCCATTTTTTTCAAAAACTGATTTTGCGATTTCAACGTGAAGATATTTACTGTTGATTCTTTGCTTTCTTCACCAAAACGTTGAACGTTTCAGCATCTGATGTGCGAGAATCCCTTCCCCCCTCCCAGCTCCACAAGGAGCTTGGCTGTGGGACTCAGCGGACCGGAGCTGTGTGTTTAAGGCCTGCTGCGCAGCGCTTTATTCCACTGTAGACGGTCGACCCATGAGTCAATTCAAACTTCATGGGACGCATTATTTCCTCTGGTTATTTTAAGCCTTCTCAGCGAGCCGGATGACGACATTCGCTCCGGCTGCCGAACACTGGATTCTGTGTGAACCACAGAGCATAAAGAATACACGCCCTCACACGCGAGCCTACAGTAAACATAACCATGAGTTCACGCACACACACTGCGCCCTCCCTGGATCGCTTTCCCTCCTTTCCATTTTTTTCGTCAGCCTCATGTGAAGCCAACATGATCTTTTGTTGGTGCTGCAGCTATATTTATCATCCGCATGCTACTTCAGTCTGTCATCTGCCAGATGCTGGGTCTGGTGCCACCCTCCGCCCCCACCTCTCCACCTCACCCCCGACTCTCCCGTCAACCCCGTCGCCCTGTTGATTTCGTCTGAAGTTACTGCGTAATGATGCCGTCTGGCCTCAAATTATTCGGAACGTTTCTTCATCCCATAGCAGCGCTGATGATGAAGATCTTCAAGACAGGAGTTGCCGCTGATCTGCCTCTCTGTTGCCATGATGCACAAAGCAAGCGGCCCTCCTGAGCGCCGTCTCCCGCCGCCACGCTTTGGGAATTACATTTCAGGAGGCTGGCTGCTGCTACCGTGAAGGGGGCACATCATAGTTATTTACATCACTGAAAATTGTACATGTGGAAAAAACAAATTAGGACACTTCCTTTGCAGAAATCCATTAAGTGCTAGCAGGGAAGCTGAACACTGTCAGAATGAACTCTGACCAAGTTAGATGAAAATCTTTCATGAAGCACACAGGTGTGCAATGCCTTACACATTTTGTCTCACTTCAAACACAAACTTCAAAGGTTTTTATTGTGATTTTGTGTGAGTAAGGCACTAGCCCAGGGCTCATGATTTTGTGGGCAGCCCCAAAGACTTTCCTTTTTAATGAATGTATTTTTTGCAAACATTGTGCTTCATGTAAGACTTAAATGCCCATATCCGAGTTGTGTTAGTATTTTGGAATTTTTATAAATATTAACAATACACAAGTATTTGAAAATTTTCAAGTTGTAGTACGTTTTTTCTGAACTATTGGCCATATTAAACCTACAATACATCAGTTCATGCTCACTGTTGAATAGGACTACCTATTTATTAATTTAATTTAGAAAAACACACTTTCTTTAGTGAAAGAGGCACCAAAACTGACTCAGCCCAGGGACTCATAACCTTGTAAATCTGTCTCTGGTGACAAGCCAGCAATGTTATTTTTTGTTTTTTCAAGTACTAATGTGAAAATGTGGCACATTTCTGTATTAAGTTCCACATAATCATATACTCCTAAACAAAACTAAAACTTTTTGTTGCAGTTTTCTGCATCTACCACCTTTGTACAACAAGTGACTGAACATTTTTCCCCATTCCTTTTTGTGACCTAGCTTAAACTTTGTGGCAAGTCATGTAGGAAACAGAGCAAGCATGAAAGAAGCTGCCTTTTGACTAGTGGTGAGGACCGCTAGCTGAAAAGTCAGTTGCGCTAACCCCAAAGCACTAATCATAAACATAAGCTCTGCTGATGCTAAGGCTAAATGTCTTTAAAGTTAGCAAAAGTGCTAAAGAGCTAAACAAAAAAAATAAAAAATAGCCCTGCTGTTAGCGCATTAGCAGAAGTGTGTCCACCACTGTTTTAGTCAGATTAGACCAACATTGAATGTTTCATCCTGTATGCTAGCTGTGGTAGAAATCTATGGAGCTAAATACAGTCTCCATACTGAGTCCATGGGGCAGTTATGAAATAAAATCTTAAGGTCTTAAAAGCCTTCAGAAAGGGGGAAGATTTTGCCATTCCAGCAGAACAATGGCCCTAAACCGAGTTGTTATGAAAGAGTTCACATCAAAATATTTCTGTATTAGTTCGCCGCAGTTAAAATTCAGACCCGAATCCATTTGAAAAGCGTCTCCAAACATAAAAATTTCAGTCCCTGTGTTTTTTTTTTTTTTTAAGGTGTTAGAGACATACCCAAGTAACGAGGAACGAATATGAATGTAGTTAGCATTAACGTGGCAAAATCTGAAGAAATTTTGCGCACCTTTGCAGCAGACCAAACATCGACACCATATTACCTTTGGGCTGAAGCTCAACTCTTTTAATCTCGAAGGCAAAGCAAACAGTATCACAGAGTCGAAAGATTAATCACAAGGAAAACAAACAATTAGTCCTGAGTGCGAAATCTCATGATGAGCCACTGTGGCCTTGTGCTCATGAGTCATCTCCCCTCGGAGCTCCGGGGGGTGGTGGCGGCCGGAGGGGGGGGTGGGACTCCCCCGACTGACAACGGAGTTCTCTTTATTTAAAATAATGAGTCATGCGCAGCTACCGCCGCTGTAAAAATAGCAGACTCGAGTCTCAGAGGGCCAGTGTGAACCAGACGGACCTGAAACAGAATCCAGCCTCGCCCCAAATGAGACCCAACACATGGCTCTCTAGATACATACATACACACACATCCAGCTTTGCCCTGTTGAATTTGATTTATCTGATGGAGCCGCCTACCCAGAGGCTGGAAATTTGCTGACAGAACATAATCGGGTCTGATAGCAGCCCGGTCCGTTTCCAACAACACTCTGGGTTTCTTTAAACTTCGCAGACTGCGGCACGTTGATGTCCTTTCGCCACCTTTATTTTGATTTTATTTTACGTCTATATTAGGTAAGAAAGAGCAGGATGGGGGGAGACTATGTGATTAAAGCCCTTTTTAAATTTGGCTGGCTCCAAGCTGACCACGCCAACTCCAGATGTTGGACGGGGAAACCTCAAGCTGTTCCCAACACTGTTTCGACCAATCAGGAAGCGGTTCCCATGATATGATTCATGCTGCTTTTCCAGGGGCTCCACATGCCTTTTCTACGCCAAAACTAATCTCAGATGACTAATTAGGACATATACTGTGCCTTGTAAAGGCTTTCAGACACGGTGCCCTCTCAACTTTGTCACATTTTTTAACATTCCAGAGTCAAACTGCCATGTGTTTATTCTGGGATTTTACACGATAGACCAACATTAGAAAAGGAAACCGACTCTTGGTTTTCAAACTCTGGTGAAGGAGATGGATGATCAGCAAAGCAGCTGCAAGTTGTTCCGGATGACGGCTTTGAGTTTCACATATAGAGACTGAATGTTTTGCTATTCTTCTTTTTAAAGATCTAGATTAGTCAAACATTTTCAGTAAGAAAAGTCTTGGCCAATCTTACACAAACAAGCCTGTTTGATTTAAACCACCCCATTGATTCTGTATATTTAGTGCTGTCTTGCTTTTGAAGCCGTTGTATTTAGCTCCTTAAATCTTCCCAATAACTAGAAACAGCGTTTAGCAATTACCAACTAAGCCAACTTGGTATGGTGTTTTATTTTTTTCTTTTTTATAGCTCACATAGTGGAGGCCAAACCTTTCATGTTTAGTTTCTTTCACATGTTAACTGTGACTTCCAAACGGCTTGTGGCAAATGTTCACACAGGAACACCTGTTTCCGAAATAGGAACCTTTTAGCCCTTTTTTCCATGCGCCCACATGAAAACGGCGCTTTAGGGGACTCACAAAACAATTTATTAACATACTGACAAGATTTTGTTGAAAAGAAAAAACATAAATTGAGAACAAACCAAAAGAAAATTATGTTTGAAATTGAGAAGTAAAAAATATCAAAATAAACCAAAATTTCAAGGACAAATTTGAAAAAGTATCGATTTTACCCCATTAGTGTCGATCCAAAACCGGCTTGATATCGATGTTTTGTACACGTCTAGTTCTTGTAAAATTAAAAAAAATAAATAAATAAATAAATCACTGTGTCTCATTGTAAGCTGAGCAGGCCAAGCGCTGCTAATGAATCAAACATGACGACGACGACATGTAACACATTAGAGTGGTTACGGCCCCGTAACGATAATGGCTCTTTTGAAACGATGACACTCGCAGTAAACAAGTAGGAAAGATCCTAATGGTTAATCCCTCTGGGACAAACCGAATGATTAATTTCACAAAAGCTCCTCTGTTCTGCTTTTTCTTTTTATCCGCTGGATAAAAAGAAACAATGGCAGGCCCAAAAAAACAAAACAAAAAAGAACGCATTCATCTTCAGTCAAAACGATAAAAGCAGACAGTCCTCTCTAAAAGGGAAGAGAGAAAATCTG
Organism: Alfaro cultratus; assembly: GCA_903066825.1. Classification (NCBI taxonomy): domain Eukaryota; kingdom Metazoa; phylum Chordata; class Actinopteri; order Cyprinodontiformes; family Poeciliidae; genus Alfaro; species Alfaro cultratus. Next base: position 10,022 of record CAEFZX010026311.1, on the reverse strand, counting down.
AAAAGAAAAGCCCGTGGAGGCCGCTGGTATCGAGGCATCTGGTCATGCATAATTCCTGCTTATTGAAAGCTTGGCTGTCCTGCGTTGATGAGAATTTTCTCTGGAGTTTTCATTTTGGGCACTAAACTCCCCAAAAGCTCTTATCAAGAATAAACATGCAGTTCTGCTGCTGCTGCCTCTGCAGTGAAAACAGGGGCGGATGTTTTCTCTTTGCCGTTGTTGTTTTCTCAGGGTCACAGCACACTTGGATTAAAAAATAAAAAAATAATAAAGTTCTGCCCTTGGTCAGGGCGCCTCAGCTCAGCAGGTACCCTGCCTGAACTTCCACCTGTAGCTTAAAATGTAATTCATGAAGTCTAAGAACAGCAGTGTTGGTTTTATCTGCCCTCTGTGTTGCTGCGTGTACTTATTTTGCAAAAAACAGAAAAAAGAAAATCTAAATAACTGCAAGATTAACTGGATGGACAAGTCAAACTCTGTAAAGCTACATTAGTTATCTTCGGCATCACTTTGAAAGTAGAACATATAACTTTATGTTGCCCTGTTAAAATGATCTAAATGGTGTGTTTCTGCAGGCCTTCAACAAAGTTTCCAATTGAACATTCAGTACTTTTCCAGAATTCATTTCATGATAAACCTTTGATAAATTTATAGACATTTAAGTTCATGACTGTTGGGTTTTAATAGGTTTTCACCGATGCTAAAGCACAGAGCTCAAACTATCTCAAAATGAAAAAAAAAATAAAATAAAACAGGAGGAATTTTAATGCTTTGTTTTGTTTTGGCAACTAAAACCCCAATCAGGTTTGTTTCAAATTTCAAAAGTAAAATAAGGTCAGGACAAAACTAAGTGAAAGATGATGAAACAAAAGCTTAAAGTTAGATGAATTGGATCAATTCATTTAACTTTGAATTGATCTTTATTTTTACAGAAACTTAATGGAGTGTAATTTAAAAAGCAACATACACAAAGTGAAGCTTTATCTATACCCGGTTTTCTTTTTTGCTCCCTAACTTGAAAAATAACAAGAAAATCCAATTCAACACTCTTCTGGACATTTAACGCACCGGAGCCTCTGGGTTTGCTCTAACTTGACAGAAACTCCACAGACGCCATATTTCTTGGTAGAAGCAAAGGCTGTTGTTTTTCTTCTGCTCATAATTGTACCGTGTGTTTTCCAGGCTCTGCTCTGTGTTTAGCGTCACCCCTTGATTAGAAGTTTTATCGCCGCTGTCGATCTGTTATGACTGCGCGGTCACAAAGCTCTGGACCGCGTTCAGACGTGCAGAGAGTCCAAGCCGGACCGTGGCGGCCAGATGCGGTGGCGGGGCCGGTGTGGCTCGGGTTTGAAGGTTCAAGTTCGCCACTGAAGCGACAGAAACACTTAGAGGTGGAAAATAATCCTGTTTCCTTTTCACTGCATGTTGCAGGTTGCCCTGACATTTATTTACGTTTATTATTCAGCATTAATTTGCTTCGCTGTTATTGTTTTCATTATTTTTCTTACTGTGAAGAGTGGAGTCTTAAGGGCTTTGGACCGAATGTTGGGATCTACTTATTCAGACTGGAAATATTGAGCAAAACTAGTTGGACACATTCACATTTTTACAATTTTCTTTCTTTCTTTTTTTTTTATTTTTATTTTTTACAAATTATCTCCCTAAAAACACAGCTTTAGTGTCACCAGTGTTTACTTTCATGTGTGAACTCTGGTAATCTGCCAATTAAAAAGAGTTAAATATGGATCCAGTCAACAGGTTTAATAGAAAATCAATTCTAGACCCACAAACTATAATCACCAGTGCTATGGTTTCATTTTCATTTAATTTTTTCCAAGACCTTTTCTTGCGACATATGTGTTATTTGGCAAATTGGTACATCACTTAATTTTTTCTCATCAAATTCACAGTTACCTGCCTTTCCATCGGACATATAATTGAGCAAATTGAAATGCCGAAAATTTATTTGCTTAATGGAAATAAGCTAATTTAGAAAAGAAACTAAAAAGCTTTTCTGTCCAGTTAGGTGTTTTTTTTTTTTTTGGCCGTATCGAAATAGATGGATTTCACAAAACTGTAGTAGAAACGCTTTTTTCACATCACACTAGTCACATGATCAACAGCCAGATGTTACCACTGGCAGAAACGACAAAGAAGGCAACAGGAAGTTGTAGAAGGATGGTTTGTTTGGTTTGGTTTTTTTTCTGACATTACGCAGTTCATAAAAAGTTTTGTATTATTCAAACTCGTTAAATCCACAGGTCTTCTGTAAAATCGCCAAAACGTCGCATATGTAAGCGGGGCTTGTTACGCCTGAATAAGACGCCGACGTCTCCTCTGATGGATGATAGCGATGAGCGCTTGCTCCAGGGCTGAAACATGAATAATTCTCATGTAACCGTTTACATCAGATTTTTAACGACTTGTCATGTGAACAAACTTATTCACGTTCGATTTTCATTTCATTTCTGATTCAACAAAAACACCGCAATTGCAAAATTGTGTTTTCCGTTTCCACATTAGCAGAATATTGACACAGTTCTGCGCTCATTTGTATCGGAAACGCAGCTCTGTTGATTTCCTTCTGGAGAAAAGTTGAGTATTTTCCTCTCTGTGCCGTTTGGACCTCCTGTGGCTGCTGCTGTAGGTAACGCCGTCCCCCTAGAATGCATAAAATAACACGGCTACAAGGTAATCACAACAATCTGAAGTCCCAAATTGCCACTTATGGACCTTGAATCTGAGTGCCTCCCATCTGTCACCGAACTGCTGCTCAAGCATTTTTTTTGCTTCCGACGTAAAAGTGGTTCCGACAGCGAAGGAGCGCCGCCGCGAGATGCCCTTTGACCTTCCACCTAGCATCAGAATCCAGGCCCATGTTTATGTAAGAGAGTCTTTTGTGTACACGAGCCGGCTAAATGAGGTCTGTGTGTGGGCTGCGTTCTCAGCAGATCAGAGCCCCAAAATATAATCCGAGCAGCTTGCCTTTGACAGCCAGCCGCCTCAAAGAGAGCAGAGCGGGGAAAGATCATCTGCCAAGGGAAAACGAGTCCTCAAGGCGAGGGATGTGTCTTTTCTTTCTTTCTTTTTATTTTTTATTAAGGCTGCTGAATCACAATGAGAATCAGCCGAGCTCTTCCGCTTTTTCAACTCTGCGAGAACTTTTAGCAGGAATAGGAAAGCAGAATGTATCTCTTTGTTTGGAAGAAGGGTTCATCTGGCACATCTGTGAAGGACGACCAGATGGCTTCAGCTTCTGTCCCCCCACACCCCTTCCGGCTCCCCGTCCACCAAAGAGTGATTCTGTCCAGCGCTACGCGAGTCACTCTTCATGTTTGCAGATATGGCCGTCTTTCGCCGCAGATATTATCGCTCGGCGCTTCCCATGTGACTGATGAAACACGAGATACTGCAGAAGACGTCGGAGGGACAGAGACGGTCACAGTCATCCCACAAAACAGCCACAATGAAACAAACATTCACAAGCCAAATGCCTGGCAAATGATTGGTTTGGAACTAAAATTATGCACTGCTTGGTACACAGCAACAGCTCTGCTTCTTCTCTCAACATTTCATTTACTGGCATAAGGAAGAGAAATAGGTCTCGAGTTTCCCTTTCGTGTTGACAAAGTCGGCTCATGACGGCTTGTCGTCAGGCAGAACGATGACGCCCGGTAACTGCCTCCACTGGTTGAAATTGTGCAGCAGCCATTTTGAGCAATTAGAAAAAAACAAAAACTGAAAATATAAATGAGATCTAAGCACAGTGAGTGCTACTGTTTGAGACCCGTTAGCTGCTAACAATGCTAAAGTTGACGTCTGGGCTGTTTTACAGTTTCTTAATGAGGCTGGACGGCTCTCTAATTTAAAATCTATAATACTTAGTTATCAAATTTGGAGTCGGTTATTCTACAATGATCAGAGAATCCTTGGAACACAGTTTGGGATCTGTAAAATCCTGCTTTTAACAGCATTGACATAGAGCACTTTCAATGCTTTTCTGAGAGTTGGACATTCAGAAAATCTGGATACCTATAGGTCAAACTTAAAAGGTCAATTCAACTGAAACTCTGGTTGAAGTGACCTCCAGAGTTCGGTTGAACTGTGGTCCGATTTGTTGGCGGACCAGAATTTGCATTTTTGATCCACATCAGAGTCCAATTGTGCGTTCATACCTCCCCAAACAAGCCAGACTCTCTGGACAAACTGACGAGAGTCAAATGAAAGCGGACTAACCAGGTCTGGTGTGAACGCACCCTTAATTGGTCTACTTAAAGATCGGAGTACATGCAAGACAGTAAGCAAAATCTCAACACAGCCAGTATAAACAGAAATATTCAAGGTTTCCAATCATTTGTATTCCCAAATGACCTGTGGCCTTGAGTTTTTTTGTGAGTGTTCTGCCTGCGGCAGCTGCTCATTCACTGATCTGGCCTCGCTAGAAGGCTAGCCAAATTTACTCGGGAGGATAAACTGAAAAAGTTTTTCCAAATGATCCAGAACTCAATTTACAGATTCTAACCAGCCACATGTGGTACTCTCGCGTTTCATTTATGTTTGGTCCAACTTCTATTAATAAGATGCTTAAATAAGCTGCCTAAACGTATCGGCTCGGGTTTAATTGTTTCAAGGTCAGCTCGGTTTTCACAAATATAACAGGACGGCGCAGCTGTGGTTGTAATTAAAAGAAATGAAAGATAGGATACATGAGGTGTTCTCTCTCGTTCAAGCACTCTTTCGCATTTCTTCCTTGCAGCCGAAACGGTTATCTGACCGAAGCGGCTCACTTGGATGACAGGCGGAGTTAGCATGTGTTGCATGTCAGGGACACCTTGCCGCTACAGGAATCAAGCCTTTTTAGTAAATCTGCTCTGGGCCCGGCATTGCAATTGCAGGGCTGCTTACTCTGTGGCTGCAGGTTGGGGGGGTAGAGAAATCATCCTGTAGGGAAGAGATGAAGTTAGAAAGAAGAAAAAAGCAGGGTGAGGCTGGCTGCTCACACAGACAACTTTAGCTTCTCGGCTTCAAGGATGTTTGCCTCGGGCCAGAATGCCCAAAAATAGTTAATAAACCATGACTCCCTGAAACTTTGTGTCTGAAAGTGGCAGCCAGAAATGTCAGGCTAGCAATGAGGGAGTTACATTACGAGAAATAATATCAATATTGATCGCCTGAGCGATATTAGAAGGGGGTCTTGCTTTCATGAAGTGGAAAGGACAGGCTTGTCAGCGAGCAGCATGTCTTTGGGAGAAAATGATTCGCGCTTTAAGGAAACGCTAGAGCACAGAGACATCCGGAGTTCATAGAGAAACCAACGTTTTGAACAGAAAAACCTGGCTCATTTTGAATCGTCGCTTGTTAATGTTTAATGCATTCTTTCCTATGAGTCTCTCAGAGTTGAAGAGGGAACATGTTCTTCGTTCACTCATGAACAGATGCTGCGTAGAAAGAAAATATCCAGCTCCTCTCTGTGGATTTATTATGATAGTTCCAAACCTTTTCAGTGCTGACATGTGGAGCTACACCTGTCTTAGCTAAACCTGTTGGAGACTGTTCACATTAACAAAGACAATTCTCTTGGACTTGGTTTGGAGATTTTAAGTTGCTTTTGGCAAATTATGGTTAAAATTCCCATCGATGTCCAGGTATGTAGTGGAGAAAGCAGACCTTCACCTTTACGCAAAGACTTTTAGGAAAGAATCAAATATGTTCCCTCTGAAACGTCCTCACATCGACCATAAATACACATGCATAACTTTTCCACTCTTCAGCTGCCGTATGTCATCATTTGGTCAGGTTTGTCCATTATGTTGGATCAAAAGTTGGCGAGACAGCGAAGGAGCAAAATGACCATCACTCCTTCCAGTCTGGCTCTCTGTTGTAGCATCCTGACCTTCAAACTTCATTCATAAATACTCTAGCTATTTTTTAAATGCTTTTTGACATATCATATTAAAAAACAAGCTGATAAAACGGCAAAATTCAGAAAAATTGTCCTAAATTTCACACATTCTCTCTGCAGGTGGTTTTGGGATTTTGCAAAAAAGAGTGAATGTGCAAGAGGGGAGAAGAAAATATGTTTTCCAAATAAGTTTCGATGCAGCAAACTTTCCTATAATAATATATATATTTTTTTAAATCCCAGTGTCATTTATAAACTGAATGGAGGCTTCATAGATGTTCCCTGATGTCAAAACTTTAGCTGTCGCTTGTAATTCTGGTCTCCAGTGCGGCTGCAGAGTGTGTTTCCAGATCAGTATCAAAACATTGAGATATTTGATTGATATTACAAATGGGTGATCCATGTTTGTGTTCATAATTGAATTGCGAGGTACTTGTACATGCTTTCACCATATGGATTCTCTGTTGCACCTGTTGAATGTCAATTAAACCAAATGAAAATGAAATTGCAGATGAACTGAATTATTTTCATTTTAAAATGACGGGTAAAAATTGATCACGACAATTTTTTTCAAAATGGTGGACAGGGAGAAAGCAATGGGACGCTCTCATCTACTGGTGTGTTTGTGCCTTAGTAGAGGCACCAAACTGAAAAAAATCCACCTTTCACTACATCTTGTTCTTTTTATAGCCATGCGTAACGTCAACATCTGATTGATTCACTTCAGTTTTTGGTGGATTTTAATAAATTCGCTCAAAATCCGCATCACAGTTGGATGGAAACATGGAGATTGATAACAAAACTAACGTACTTTAACTCTTCAGAAATAACATCTTCACCAATCTGGGGTGTTGTTAGCTTCACCTGTTAGCTCTCAGGTGTGCTAAAAGGAAAAGGGTTGTATTTTTCTGTTCCTGTGTAATCTGTCTCTGTTCGGGGTTAAAAATCTTTTTCGGGAAACGTTCACTCTGCGTTTTCTCTGTAGACATCAGATTGTGTTACGATAAAGGAGGGGGAGGGTTCAGGAAATATGTTTGTTGCAAAACACTGATCTTCTAAATCCCCCATGCTTTGTGAGAGCCCGATATTTATGTCTCACAAAGCAAAGGCTAACTTCAGTACTCAGGGGAAATCATATGCAATGTAAATTTCTTCTTTAAGCTTTCCAATTCAGAACGAAGAAACACACCCATTAGTAAAACTCACTTTTTGAAACTTATTGAAACTGATTCAAATTTATTCGTGAAAAACTAGACCAATGGGCTCTGTCTTTCATGCCGTACACATTGATTACATAAAATCTTCACACTCATACTCGTATTTTGTTCATCTGTCGCTTCATGTTTGTTTCTGAAGAGAAACCCAAACGCACCAAATGGATTTCCATAAAGCAAATTTAGGACGCTGTGGAGAGTTTAACGGGGCAGGAGAAAAGTCAAGATGTGTTCACTGTTTGAAGAAAAGAACAGCAGCAAGGAATCCAGCTCCAAAACACCATCAGACTTCCTGTTTTTACCAACGCAGCGACAAAAAGAGAAACTGTCACCATACCAACCAAACAGGCATGTTTGGATCGGAAATATCCGGCCGGCCAATTATTAGTACTTTTTCCTCTCTCTCTCTTATTCCCCCGAAAGGACGAACCTAAATGGTTGCCGAGGAGACGAAGAGGCTGTTGAGATGTTTTGAAGGAAAAAGTTGAAACAGGAACATGTCATGTCCAATTTTAGATCGGGCTATGATAAAGTGAGCATCCCCTGATGTGGAAAAGTGCTCTCACATGGCTGCTCAACGCAACGCGGCACAGCCTGTCTCCTTCTGAGCCATAAAAATGTCACTTTTACATTTCACAGTGGAGTCATATCAGCATCTCAAACGTTTGCAGGATAGTTGGTATCCATTAAAGCAGCAATGTCATTTCTTACAGGTACAATAGTGGAATCAGCCAGGCGCTTCTCAGTGACACTGTGTTATAAAAAGTCATTTTGGAGGGTTGTTTAAATCCTATCCATTCCCATCAAGCATTTCTGTTTGCAAATGTGATCATTAGTCGATTAATGGTTAAACTCGAAGGACATTAACTTCTTTTATTTTTTAACAAATCCTACCTGAACGTTTGGATTAGAATTTTGCTAAAATATTAACTACTTCTGTTGGTATTAAGTGTCCAGCAGAGAACAGTAAGGTTGACATGTACGCACAATTTCTGTTTATAAGAAATATATCAATATTTGTAATATTTTGGAACCAGTCATAAGACTGGTATGTTTCAAAACCGAACGTAATCTTGTGTCCAGCTTTAGCTATTTTACCCACAGCGCTGATGCTAATGTCAAGCAAGCTTGCTAGCAAGTAAAGCTTCTTGTTGCTGTGGTTGCCAAGGAAACACCCCGCCCTGTTGGAGTAAATTTCACAAAATGTGTATCCATTTTGAAGTGTTTTGGCAACAGCCTTGCTAAAATCTCTTTATTATGAGGTAGCCATCACTGAACTGTAGCCATGGCTACGTTTAACATTTTTCTATCTGTTTATTTGTGTCACAATGCCAATACTACAGTACATTTTCCTCGCAAGCAAAACTTCAAAACTCTGAAGCGAATTTCAGAGTTTAGTGTCAATAAGACACACATTACAGCAAATGAAGAGAAAGTTCATTAAATCGTTTTATACCTTAATCACAAAACAATTCTTATTTGAGGATGAAGCAGAACACCTAGCTCGTGACGCATTGATATAATGAACTAAAAATGACCTGTAGTTTGGCAGGTGCATTTTTAAAAAGATTAAGTTATGAAATCTGTCCTGTAAAGGATTTGGTGACGCCTACATTGGAGCACAGCTGTGGCACCTGGATGCCTTTGACACTCAGAGTCAGACTTTCCACCAAAGGGAAACTATTACTTCTCCACACATGAACACTTTTTCACCTAAACAACTTTTGCTGCTGTGCAAGATGTTCCAGGACCAGACTGGTACAAACAGAGCTCTTAATAAAAGGGAAGGTGACAAAAAAACAACAACTTCAGAACAAGAAAGTGTTAAAGTGCTAACTGACGCTTTGTATAAGAGCTCATCTGTTGCTTGTGGTCGGCATTTTGTGGAGCAACCGGAGCCCCCAGAATCTAATCAGCAACTTGGCACATCTGGTCAACATTAGCATTTAGCTCTCTGAGGTCAGTGGGTGAGCTTTGTCACACTGAGGAGGCAAGGACGCTGTAAAAACACAAAATATTACCAAAATTCTTATAATATTAATTGAAAATCTTCAGGGATTATATTTTAAATATTTCTTCATCATCAGCTATTAATGTCAAAAAAAGATATTTGGTTAAACATCGAGGTCACATCTCGCCTCCTCCTTCACTCACACTTATTTTTTCAGACTTTCTGGTGCAAATATCTCAGTAGACTTGAAGTTAGGCAAAACTTACTTATAAGTAACTTTTCAGCAACATATAAGAGCTTGTTTCTAAGTAACAAAAACAAATAAATCCTTAATATTGATGAAAAACTACCAGTTCCATTGGCAGATTATTTCACTTAAGACCTTTATGAGTTACAAAATTTCGTAATGGTGGTTTTTCCTTCAACTCTGTTAAAATCACACGTGAATAAGTTTGTTCACGCAATAAGTCGTTAAAAAACATGCCACGCCATCATTTTCCAACTACTTCCTGTCGTCGTCTTCTTTGCGGTTTTCGCCAGTGGCAATATCCGATTGTTTATCATGTGACTCGTGCGATGCGAAAGAAGTGTTTCCATTGCAGTTTTGCAAAATAGACCAATTTTGATAGATCCACAGATTGCATCTACTCCATCATCTGCCCAGACAGCACAGCTACAGCAATGTTTGCACCACACTTAAACTGCGCCAATTGCCAGCAGACATAATTCGACAACACTCTGACAAGCCACCGTTGGGTCAACACGCCGCTAACTCTTCCAGCAGAGGTGCCGCCTCCGTCGCTTCGTTCAGCAGGACTCATCGGCAAATGAGCAAACATGAGGGGAAAATGACTCTTTTTTTTTTTTTTTTTTTTTTTTTTTTTGTTTTTTTTTTTAGGGAGTGTGTTGTAAAGATAATACAGGGGGGCAACCACCTGGAAAAAAAGCCCAGTGT
>CAEFZX010026309.1:0-14548 GCA_903066825.1 Alfaro cultratus | reverse complement strand
TACATTTCTGTCGCATAGAGACGTCGGTCACTGGACAAGACGAGTAGAGGAAATACAATTAAATAACAAAAGAAGGTTGTAACGCACAGTAACGCAAAGTGATTTTGATAAGTAACTGTAGTCTGACTACTGGATTTGAAATAGCAACGTGTTAGATTACTTGTTACTGAAAAATGTGGTCCGACATCACTGTATATAAGCCGCTCTCGGTTTTCCACAAGGAGCCAGAAGAGGAGAGAGTCCTGATAAAGCTGCTGGATTTAAGGACGCACCTCTCCGTCTCCAAGTCCGAACCAGCGGCTCTATTTCCCTCCTGTACTGCCGGATCGATGGCCCTCAACTTTAAAGCTGCATCATATGAGTTTGAAGAAATTTCTCCGAAAATGAGCACTTTCTTCTTTGATTTCCAATTTTGACTTCCAATGATTCACTTCCTGCTATAGCGCCCCCTGGCGGTTGAAGAAAAATACACAGAAAAGCTGCACCGGAAAAAAGTAGCGGCTTATGGTTTATTAAAATACTCTCTGGTATTGTTCAGGGGGCCGGACCAAATGTGGAGGCGGGCCGGATCCGGCCCGCGGGCCGTAGTTTGGGGACCACTGCTCTATCAGATTGAAGTCTGGACTCTGACTAGGCCACTTCAAATATTATTAATATTACTTCTTGTTTGAAGAAACATGTTGACAAGATAAAGGTTAAACAGACGTTTTTCAAGGTTATGAAGGATGTTGGACAGTAGCTTAATGGAAAATACAATGTTTTTATAGTTAGATACAGAATCAATAACTGAACTCGGAGAAGTGGATTCATAAGTCACTTACGTACATCTGAAAAGTGACAAAGGTCAAACATAAAGTTAGTCTGTTTCCTGTGTGCTGCATCCAAACTTCTCAGATCTCAGAACGTCTTCAGATCCTCCAGTAAGGTTTTGCAGAATGCCCACGTTCTCATGTGATGTCCCAAAGCCTTCAAACTGTAGCATTGTTTAGATCTCACCATGTTATGATGGTGAAATGGCTTTAAGAGCCAAGATAATGTGTCCTTTGCAGTAAACTGTCTGATTCTGCTATGTAATCTCAGGAATTAAACACAGGCTTATGTAAATAGGGTTAAAGTTAGAAATAATCACAAGTGGATTAGCTCAAAAAGCTTTCCGGACTTTTAAACTGTGAAATCTCGAAGGAGGAATTGACTCCAGACAGAAACGGATAGTTTGTCTCCGACAGTTTTGGATTTCCTCCTTTTCTTGAGAAAAGAAATAATAAACCTCCACTTCTGACATGGCCATGCACTTAACACATTCTGTTTAACAATCATTGCTCTGCCTTGTTGGCTGGTTTATATGTGTAAATTCCAGCAAAGAGTTTTGTTTTGCAGTTTTCAAAATGTTCATCAACAGAATGTAACGCTGGTAGTAATAGCGGTATGTTATGTATGTTGTGTGTGTTGTGTGTGTTGTGTATGGGGTAAAACCTCACATGTCTTACTCAGGTGAATGTTTGGTTCCACACTACCAGCTGCATGATGTCAAAATAGGCTCAGGTCAGTTTGAATGATGTAGAAAAGCTGAATCATCAGCTGGTTGTTTGAGAGAGAGCAACTCATCAACCCAGCTAAGAAATGTGAACTCTGACCCAGCAGAGGATCTGTGGGTCAAACAACAGCTGGAATCAACCAGACAGGGAACCCAGCATTGACTGACCCAGACCTGGTGGCTCCCAAACTACTCTGTCCATTTAGACTTAAATATTAACTTCTGGTTATTTAAACTCTAGAGAGAAACCAGAAGTTATAATAAAGTACAACTTTTAATGAGCTAAATATTCAGAAGCATCAACCCACATCAGAAATGTCTCTTTTTAAATAGTTGATCATTTTTTATGTTTTTCTTTTAGTTCATTATTCATTAGATTAGTTTAATTATTGATAAGCTAGGTCTTAACTCAGTTTGCAACTAACTCCAGCAAGCCTCAATTTTTATTCATTGTATTAATATTTTTGATTCTTGAGTAATGGTTTATGATCATCTTTTCATTCCCTCCTTTAAATGATGCAATAAGCTGAATTCATCCTTGAGAAATGAGAAAAGAAACTCATTTCAAATGTGACTAATTCAGTCTCAGCATAAACTGAATTAAACTGTTGAAATAATTCTCTTTTGTATTTTTGTTCCAGAAAAACAACAAAGCTTGTGAAAACTCCACCTATGTGGAAATGAAGCCTCCAACCCACAACAGGAAGCATGAAGACATTTACCAAATGATGAAGTCTTAGGCTTAGTGTTTGAAGGATAAACACTGCACTTGAACAGGCAGTGGGGAGCCCTCAGTACAGCTAGTGTTCTACCGAACGGAACCAGCAGGGGGAGCCAAAGATTGTTCACATTCACACCAGAAGAAGGTACCTGGACACGATGACCATGACGACAAATTACTTGGTAATAAATGTCATGTAAATACAGTTTAGAGAAGCTTTCAGAGAGTTTTATGTTTGGATGGAAAATCTGACGTGAAGCTGTTCAAGTCAGAACAGCGACAATATAAGCCAGTTTTTATTATTATTTTTTCCTTCTTTGTTGGTTTAGGAAATTGCAGATTCAGTTTACCCACACACATTACAATCTTTAAAATCACTGGTACTAAGGCTCTTTTTGTCTTCTTTTTGTTTTTTTACTCATTCGTGTTGGTCTCTAAATCCCCTTGGAGGCAGTTTGATGGAGCTTTTCTAAATTTCAGGCTTCAGGTTTTACAGAGCTTAAATGATTTTAAAGTTTTTCATGAAACTCTGAATGAATTTAATGGATGTAAATATTCAGCACAAATTCAAAAAATTATGGAAATAAATTTCCAAAATCTTGTCGCTCTGTTCCTCCAGTTCTGAGTTTTTCAGTCGTTCAGTCGTTCGTTCGTTCGTTCATCAAGATGTATTAGATTGCTTTGTCTTTATTTTATTTTTAAAGCACTTATCGAAACAGATATTATTTTAAATGTTTTATGTCTTTATTGTTAAGTTGTATCCTTGTTATCTTTCTCAATAAAAAAACATAAATAATTCTCAGCAGTATACTAATGTTTTCCTAATTGGAATCCCATGTTTTGATGTAATGAACATAATAGTTGCATATGATACTCGAAAAAACAAAAACCTCAGTTTTTCTTCTTCTTCCCCCTTATTTCTTTTTTTCCCTACTTTTAAATGGTTTGATACGAAGCCACACAAAATCCCAATTATTGTCAGACGTGTGGAATGAATCTACTGAAAAGGCCCTGCCTCGTAACACTAACGTAAACTAATATATATATAACTACATAACAAATCATGTCCTAGTTTAAGGAACACGAAGAACAGATAGAAGGAGTCACTAAAATCTATCAGAGTCATATCTAAGACTTTTCGACTCGTTTATTCACAAATGAAGAAAACATGAAACGATGGCCAACCCTTCTAGGTGAGGCTGACTTATCAAATGTATTCCATGAGCACATTAACGGCTCCTCCAGGAGATCATGACCCCAGAATTACATCTTCAGCTCTACTTGTCTTAGTTAAAGTCCGAATTCCTAATTCAAAAAGAAAAATTGATGTCCATGGAGACTTCAAAGCCCTGCTGGGGTGTGTGTGCGTTTGTTTGTAATACCTTGTGGGGCCGATTTTCCTGACACATACTACATTGTGGGTCCCATGCCCTCCTATCATTTCAATAAGAGTCACAGGCCTGCCATTTCCTTTGTCTGTCACGTCTTTCAGTTGAGAAATGATTTGTTTCCCTTCAACATACATCTCTCATTTTAGAAGGATTGGAGGTTTCTATTATGGTGAGGATGGGCCATCTTGCTCCATTTCATTTTTGAGGTCTTTCCTGTTTACCCACACATTCCAGTACACAGATCCACACGATGGAGCCCTGTCCTGAATAAAATCCATGGTATTCTGGGAGAGTGCAGTCAAATAGTGATGATTTAGATCAGGGGTCCTCAGATCCAGTCCTGGGACAAATAATCAGGTCATTATCACCAGTCTGGAGAACGTGACTGCTCTGATGAGGTGATTCAGCCATGTGACTGAGGTGTGTTGAACCAGGAACACAGCTAAAAGTTGCATTAGACAGGCCCACCTCCACCTTGCTGACATGTGAGATGAAGTGGAGCTCTGCCATTACTGATCTACAACTTAAACCAAGAAAACAATTTGTACACCTTAAACTATTTCTCATTTCTTCATGCTTAACATTTGCCTTACGAAGGTTCTGAATCAAAAGGTGTTGGTTGGAAATCAATAATTTAACAACTTGCCACGATTTGTGGTGATGGATTTTAGTTTTGTCAACATGTGAAGGGGACTGCTGACTTAGCTGCCAAGAACACAGAAACATTTGACCCTATAAGAAATGATAGGTTGGTGAAAGGCTGTCGGAGCTTTTGTGTGGACGCAATCATGTCCTGTTTAGAAGCAAAACCATTGAGGATGTCGGCTGAACAACCAGTTACATTTCTATGTGGCATCAGTTCAAACATGGAAGGAATGATAATGCATGTGGAGGATCTAGCTAAGGGTGTGACAGACGTCTGTCAACAGGCATCAGACCACAAAGAAGTTCCAGACAAAAGTACAGGACTGATGCAGACTGAAGCTGACTGTCAAACACAGGATCTGACACTCCTGAGGTGCAAAACCATGATGGAGGGGTGTGAGCTCCAAAGCATTTTTAGTTGCTGTTGTTCACACCGTGTTGAAAGCATTCACCATTAGAAATCACAAATATAAGTAGATAAGTGCCGAGTTCTGACCCAAACTGATGAATGTTTATTAGTTTCATTACCTTTGGAGACAACTCCATCTCATTTTCTGCCAGAAAGAAACTTTCTGATTGACTGTAAATAATATTAAGAATAACTCAGTCAGGGGTTTGATTAATTTTGGGCTTAATTGTTTCTGCCCGTCTCTGCTTGACATGTGTAGCAAATTAAAGTGCCTCTCAAAAGGCACAACCTTGTATCCTTGAATCCATTGTTAAATTGCAATGTTTTTATGCAAAACATTTCAATCAATGAAAAATTATCATGAAATTACTACTTTGGTTATTTCTTTTGTCCACAAGTAACGAGATGTTCATCCTGTTCAAAAGCATCAAACCAGAAAACCAATGGTGGGCTTTTAACTGAAAGATTACAAAACAGCCAAATAAATTAGTGCTTCTGAATTTAACAGGTAAAGTTTACCTAGGGGAAGCTAAGAGCGCTAAACATTTTAAAGTTAGCCAAAAATGCTTAACGAAAAAATAGCTCTGATGTTAGTGAATGTATGCCCATCACTGCAAAAAACAAACAATATGTTCAAAATACCTCAGAGTTTAAAATTTACAATTTGTTCAACCACTGAGTTGCCTTGTGGGTTTTCTCTCATGGATTCCTTTGTCTCCAGATTGATGTGTATTTACAGTGAAATCATTCTGAAACTTTGAAGTTTCTCGTCAAGCTGTGGTTTTAGTTAAATGATGTAAACTAGCAAACGTCTGGATAACACCGCGTGGACATGAAATTTATTTCATGTTAATCAGACTTGATGTAGCTTTGGGATTTTGATACCATTTCCCCTAAGAAATGTCTTTTTTTCTCACTTGAATGGAACACGATACATGTTATGATCCATAAAAAAAACTTCTGAATTTATCTGTCAAAGTCCCATTATTCTACATCACAAAAAAACTTCTAACTTTTGAGACCATAATGTACCCACACCATATATCTCTCTGGGAATCTAAAACTTCACTCTTTTTGCCAGTGAGCGTGTCTTTGTCTTTATGGTGTTTACACAGTGCCAGGTGTTATCAAACCAGACCTTTGAGTTTCTGACCAAGTTTAAGAAAAAGAAAATATTCTCTTTCGGTAATTTAATTGCTGGATAAGAAGAGAACGAAAGTGCAAACTTCAAACCTTTGTGAACCTTCCGACTTATTAAAAACATAGCAGATTGCATTATGTTTCTTTTCCCGCTGTTTGCATCATGAGTTGATGTGTGGCACTGACATCATGTGTTTACTGTGGAACCCAAGATTAGTT
The DNA here is from genome assembly GCA_903066825.1 of Alfaro cultratus. Taxonomy (NCBI): domain Eukaryota; kingdom Metazoa; phylum Chordata; class Actinopteri; order Cyprinodontiformes; family Poeciliidae; genus Alfaro; species Alfaro cultratus. Next base: position 8,489 of record CAEFZX010026309.1, on the reverse strand, counting down.
CAACACCTCTGATTGGAAGGATTCCACTGAGACGATGGTTTAACACAGGAAGGTGTGAATCGTGGACAGGAGAAACTCATCGGAGAGCCATTAACCTCATGGATGTTTGTTTTGTTCGGCTTCTGATGAAAGTCTCCCCCTGAGGCCAGACAATGGACCTGAGCAGAATAGGTGTGTGTGTGTGTGTGTTGTGTGAAAACAGAAACAATGCAGGAACACATATTGTTAAGACTTTATTGGTAAAATACTCACATACTAGTAAAAGTTTTAGCATATGTTCAAATCTTCCTTTTTCATTCCTTTTTACGTCTACCAAGTAAAACTCTTTCCCTGCTTTTTATGTGAATCAGGTTTCAGTCAGGAGTTGCTTTTTACTTTTACTGAATAAAACATGTGCATGTTAAGCACATGATATATGAATAAAGCATGGGGTGTCTGCAGTTTTCTGTTCTTCTAATTTCAGAGCAAGTTCAAAGTTTGTCTTTTGAGACAGAAACTCTTTACCTGCATTTTATGTGAATCAGGTTTACCTGCTCTGACCACATTTCTTCAAAGGTTTTGAACAAACAAGAAACACGCAGACAGACAGGCTACTGCTCCTGCAAGTAGAAGACACAATAGCAGCAAGGCCTGAACAACATGTTCCGACTGAAGGGATCAACTGGCACATTCACAACGCCTTAATGCAAAGCGAATCCGATCTATTCAGACTTTTCACATCTTGTCATGTTATATAACCACAACAATTTGTGAAAAATCTCAAGCCACAAAGATCTGAAGGAGAGCAAAGCCGCTGTTGGAACAAGAGGTTTAATAAAAGGCAGGTAGGGGACATAGCAGACCAAATCTGAACCTCTTGACCTACACAGTACATACATAGCGACCCTGAGTACTTTATCCATATGGTCACTCAATGCACGCAGTGGCAGCATTGTGCTGGGGGATGCTTTCACATATATAACAAAAATATTTTTGGTTAAGCCGTTTTAATTCTGGACTAGTCACATGTCCAAAATTAAAAAAGAAATGCGCTTGAGGAGAGGTTTAAAAATAAATGAGTGAAAATCTTTTCTATCAGAAATGAGTTACACAGTAAATAGAGTTGAGATGTATAATAATGTATACATCTGAAAATTGTTAAGTTGTTTAAATTCTCATTCTTTATGATAAAAACATACTTTCTTATATTTAGTTAATTCACATTGTGATACTGTACATTATTGTAGTGTCTGTTGTAAATCCATGAATCAATGCAGGGACATCAGGCTGCAGAGAGTCAGAGGGAGACAGAGACAGTAACACATATCAGAAGGTATTTTAGTTAAATGTTTGTGGCTGAAAATGACAGGAAAAAAAAACATTTATGCTGTTTGCCTCAGTGTTTTTCATGGCTCATGTTTGGTAAGTTACTGAATGCAGGGCTGGAAAGTGAGACGGAGTTAGCAGTGAGGAGCTAAAGGCCTGTTAGATATGAAAAGTATCATTTTTATTTGTTTTGTAGATCAAAGTTGCACTGATGTAGAGAGTTGTTCAAGAAGAACAAAACTTGTTTTTTAGATTTTATTTTTGTTGGTCAAACTGCTGTATTGGGTTTAAAACTGCTGAGTCCTATTTTATGAGTTGTTTTTTACTTCGGCTTTAGAAAGAGGCAGAACCTGTTCAATTGCCAGTCAACTTATATCAATGCATTTTGACCAATAAAATATATCAGAATCTGGTAGCCTGTGTGTGCTACCAGAGTATGTAGCTTGAGAAAGTACAAGAAAGTTATTTTTTTGATTTTTTTTTCCTCCCGTGTCTCTTTAGGGGCTCCATACTGATACTGCACATTCAGAGAAACTCTGGTTTCTATGGAAACTGATAGAAAAACTAGCGACGGACTGCAGATATATAACCAAGTTCAAGCGAGCCGTTAACGTCTTCAGACTGTGACCAGTTGACCACTTTTGTTTTGTTCATTTGACCTGCAGGTGTTTTCTATACTTGAATTGTACCATGTCCACCTCAAACCACTGCACAACCAAGTGCATGTACTATTTCACTAATTATAACATGACATATTGTTAGCTAAGCCTTTGTTTTCCTACATGATGTTTTTACTATGGGTTGAACACATGGTTTTCTGTTAGCCAACTTTTCTATGATCTTATGTACATATAATTTTACCTAACCCTGTATGGAAAATTGAATTAGGTGTTGGAATTTCTTTCTCATTCCATCATATCTGTCACATTGTATTGTCTGATGGACATCTAATAGATAAGAAAAGACCACTTGCTTTGGAAGAGTTACATGTCATTCCAACATTGCACAGAAAAAAGCATTGAAAAGGAGCCAGATAACTTAGAGAGGAAGCTGTTGAAGCTAGACATAAAAATAAAAAATTCAAGAAACGGCATTACATCTCCAAGGAGCAGGTTAAACTCCTGAGGCATGGAGACAGGAGAGGAGGGTGGAGACAACCTTACAGGTTATCAAAAAAAAACAAACCAAAAAACCTGAGGTCTCCATAGTTTAGAGTCTTGTTCCACCAGAGATGATGGAGGAAGCTGAACTCTGCTTCCCAGAGTTCTTCAACTCCTCCTGCAAGAGGCTGATGCTTCCTCACATTGAGGTTGTACTCCTCTACATTGTGCTGTCCGCCATCTCTGTCCTAACAGCCTTTCTAAACTTGTTGGTCGTCATCTCTATCTCACATTTCAGGTACTCATCCAGGAGTTTTTAAGAATGTCTTTATTCACCAGCCTTTGTAACTAATGTTAAGTTATACACATACAGTATAGATGTCTAAAAGTATTATTGTGTTCTTCCACAGGCAGCTGCACACTCCCACCAACCTCCTGCTCCTCTCGTTGGCCATCTCAGACTTTTCTGTGGGCCTGCTATTGTTTTTTCAAACCGCTCTCATAGACGGCTGCTGGTTTCTCGGTGACATTATGTGCACTGTGTATCAGTATTTAGCGTATGTTATCACCTCTGCATCGATAGGAACCATGGTGCTCATATCTTTTGACCGATATGTAGCCATTTGTTACCCCCTGCATTACTCCACCAAAATCACACTAGGCAGAGTAAAGGTCTGCATCTTCCTGTGCTGGATGTGTTCTTGGGTATTTCAAAGTCTGATTCTGATTGAGAACCTAAAGCAGCCAGGTAAGTATAACTCCTGCATCGGAGAGTGTTCCTTTGTCATTAGCTACATTGCAGGATATGCTGATCTTGCATTTTCCTTCATTGTTCCCATCAGTGTTATTGTAGTTTTGTATCTCAGAGTGTTTGTGGTAGCCGTGTCTCAGTCTCGCGCCATGCGCTCTCACATCGCAGCCGTCAGTCTCCGACATTCTGTAACGGCTAAAACATCCCAGGTGAAGGCAGCAAAGACTCTTGGTCTTGTGGTGCTGGTGTTCCTGCTGTGTATGTGTCCATATTACTGTGTTGCTCTCTCAGAGGACGGCAACTCTCTGAGTGCTTCATCTGCCGCGTTTGTCATATGTTTGTTCTTCTTTAACTCTTGTTTAAACCCCATCATCTATGCCTTTTTCTACTCCTGGTTCAGAAAATCAATTAAACTCATATTTACTCTTCAAATATTCCACCATGACTCCTGTGACACCAGCATGTAGTCGTTTGACTGTAAAAGGCACTTATGTATGTAGATGAGCAACTCAATTGAAGATGTTAAGCTCTGTAAAATGGAAAAAAGTTTTTTTTTTTCATACAAAGTTTATATATGCTGTTTTAGTGTATTGTGCAATGAGAGAGTAAGATGATAAAGTCATATTTAAAAAAACAAAACTTTTTTATATGATCTTCTGAATAAAAGCAATTAATCAGACCAGGAGCGCTGCCAGAAATCTTGGGCCCCATGACAAAAAATTTAATCCCGCCCCCCCCTTTGCACCTGCTGTTACTATTTCTTGAGTCTGTCTGACCCATCAAAAGCCTCACAATTTTAAAGGCTTGCAACTGCCTTGTTTTCTTTGGCCCAAAACTGATAACTAGCACAATATTTACTGCTCATGAATTTCACATCCAACAGTCTGCATACAGTATGCAAGGAGGTTGCTTAAATTTTTTATTATATTTAGATTACTGAAATGTCTCTCCCCACTAGCAACAGTCAAAGGCAATGTGCAAAATATACATGAAGCAATCCAGACTTCTCAAAAAATGCTAGTTGAATTTTATTCAAGCTGCAGTATATAACTTTATAAAATATGTTTTCTCCATATTTGTTAAGGCTGTCACCATGTCATGACAGTTTGCTATGAGATAGATAGTCTGTGAAAAGATCAATCTCCTCCAGCTGCTCCCTGAGCTGCTATTACTAACTAAAGTAATGCACCATTCTGACCAAAAACAACCAGTCAGAACCAGTAGGAGGGTCTTAGTGCTGTTAATCAACTCATTCACTCGCTGCTAAATATGCTAATGGTGGAGAAACAACTTGTCATTCCAGGAAAAATGTTTATTCGCTGTCATTAGTAGCTATGCTAACTAGACTGAGCATTCACAACAGGCTATGCTGATTGCAGCATAGCACAGAGCGAGGGGAGGAAGATGAACCGCCAGATGAGATTGTGATTGACAGCACTAAAACCCGCCTCCTGCCTCTGATTGGCTGTTTCTAGGTAACACTGGGAGAAGGCAGAGGAATTAATTTTTTCATAGATTATCTCTCATGCCATACTGTCACAACATAATGACAGTTTTAACAAATATGTAAAGAATTTTTAATTTTTTTTTAATAAAAGTTACATACTGCAGCTTTAATTTCACATAGGAGAGGACGGGTCAGGAGGGACATGGCAATAAATATCTGTAATTTAAATGCAAGTTAAGGTAAAATTTTGTGCACCGCTTCCAGTCCAGACAGGAGGCTGTTTGTTATTATAATTTTACAATGATTATTTGAATTTCTGTTAGAAATAAATACATTATTTTTGTTGTGAAATTGTAAAAAGAGAAAAGACACAGAACATCCTTATAGACTCACTGTAATTATGCTAACTCCCCCCACCACAATACCAGAACTGAACTACAAAGACATGGCTTCATGGCTGGAATATGAAATACTTTGCAGCAAGTTATTATCAAGGCTTTTAAAAAGCAAACAAACAAAATCCCCCAATGAAATGTTAAGAAACTGTTTTGCCTGCTACTTCTGCTTATTGTTTTCACAAAAAAGAGAAAATTATTGTTTTGTATATTCTATACATTGTTGGTTGTATCATGTTTTCTTAAAGAAATCTTGGAATTTTATGAGCTTTAATAATTATTTGCAAGTTAGATGTCTCAGTTTGTAGTAGTTTAGTATTAGACAAGTGAAATAAAGGCTAATAAAGAAAACTCTGAATATATTGTTTTGTCAAGACATTATCTACGTTTTCCATAACAGAGTTAACATATTGGACTGTATCCAAAAGGTTAATCTTGAAAAATCAGTAAAATAAGATTGTAGCTAATTTTAACATGTTTTCAATAACATAGATGAATAAAAATTATAGGAAATGAAGCTGTTTTCTAATTAATTTCTTGAGATGCCAAATGTATCTGCAATTATAGAATCACCCATATGCTTACATTTGATAACTGGAATCAACTGCAATTTAAATTGTGTTTTTTTTTTTTTTTTGTTTTTTTTTTAGTTAAGTAAGTAAAGGTTACATTTTTAATGCAATTGGTGCAACCCCTGTGGACACTGGATTACGTCAGTTGTCGCCCACATTATGGGCCGAGTCTGACATGCTAGTCTGTAGTACGGTGGCCCTCATGGATTTATGCTGGCACCTTTGTTCTTTGCTGCAGAATTCTTCAACCAGACATTTTTAGATGCTGTGAGAGCTCTGGTGGAGCCAGCTGCACATTGTCTGACAAAAAAAAAAAACAACCTAACTACGTCTTTGGGCTTTTCTGCCTGTAGTAGCATCTGGATGTTGATCATGTGATTCATATGATGCAAAAAAAAAAAAAAAAAATCGTTTTTCCATTGCAGTTTTGTGAAATACATCTATTTCAAAATGCCCGAAAAACCACCTCATCCTAGAGCAGAAACATTTAATCATTTAACGGCGTTTCACTTTTAAATTAAGCAAATTTCTTTTCATAATTTCAATTTGCGTAATTCTGTGGTTAGTATAAGTGACAGACTGCTGCATCCAAGGCACGTTGAATGAGATTTTGTCTCTTCTTTTTCGTCTGTTATCATGTACTTTATATTTTTAAATTCACTGGAATTTTCCCTATAGCCAATCAGTCAAATTGATCAATCAAATTTTATTTGTATAGCACATTTCAGCAGCAAGGAATTTCAAAGTGTTTTACATCATAAATCCAATGAAGGGATAAAAAGGAAAAATAGAGAATTAGTTAATTAGAAAACAAGGGAAGATAAACATGCTTCACCCTCCCAATCAATAATTCATTACAATAATTTAAAAACTCTCAAAGCATCATTTCCATGGAGAGCAGCGTGAGGAGGAGGATAAAAAAGCTGGAGCCAGAAAGCAGCTGGAGCTGAGCTGCTGCTCTGGTCGACAGCGATGGTGGAAACTGAACTCTGTTTTCCACAAACGTTCAACTCCCCCTGCAGGAGGCCAAAGCTTTGAGGTCATGCTGGTTTACATTGTGCTGTCTTTTATCTCTGTCCTCACTGTAATTCTGAACCTGCTAGTCATTATCGCCATTTCTCACTTCAGGTGGGACACTTTCCAGGTTTTGTCGTGTTGTACATTTTTAATTTGGTAGCTGATGTCTCAGTTAGTATCACATTTCTCTGGTCTTCCTCCACAGGCAGCTCCACATGTTCTCTCAGAAGATTCTTAGAAATGGCTGCTGGTTCCTCGGTGACATAATCTGTGTTTTGTATCAGTATCTGGCATATACTATCACTGAAGCTTCGATAACAACCATGGTACTGATATCTATTGACCTTTATGTGGCCATTTGTTATCCTTTGCAATATTCCACTAGAAAGACACAGAAACTAGTGATGTTCTGTGTGAGCCTGTGCTGGTCTGGCTCAGTGATCTTTCAGTGTGCGATTCTGAAGGACGACCTGCAGCAGCCGGGCAGGTATAACTCCTGTTAAGGCAAATGTATCATTGTCATCGACTACATTGTGGGATTTGTTGATATGACCTTTAACCTGATTCTCCCCATCACTGTTATTGTGGTTTTGTATGTGAGAATATTCAGGCTCGGGCGATGAGCTCTCAGGTTGCGGCCCCGGCTCTGAGGGGCCCCCTCACCAGAATGAAATCTGAGATGAAAGCAGCCAGGACGCTTGGTGTAGTCGTTGTTGTGTTCCTTCTGTGCATGTGCCTGTATTTCAGTGTTGCTCTCACAGACCAGGACCAGTTGCTCAACGTGTCATCGGCAACTCTTGTCATATATTTGATTTACTTTAACTCCTGCCTAAACCCTATTATCTATGCCTTTTTTAACCCCTGGTTGGAAAATCAGTCAAACTCATTGTAACACTTGGGATCCTGCTGCCTGACTCATGTGACATCAATGTGATATAGAGAGATAGTGACAGCTGAAAAGATAAGATCAGGTAAAGTTTAAACTTCACAGTTTCTTCATGAGTTTAATAAATTAGCCTACACTGTTTATCTTAGTTAGCAAGCCACCCAGATTTTATGCATGTAGTGATGCACATTAAAACAGGAAGGTTAAAAACTAAAATTCCAGTAATGTTTTTAGAGGTACACTATGTCTCTTACTGTACTTCTGTGCAACACTTACAGTCCAAAATACTAAATGCCTCATCTGCAGCATTTGTGATATGTTTGTCCTTCTTTAACTCATGTCTCAACCCAATTATTTGTCTTTTTCTACTCCTGGTTCAGAAAATCTATGAAGCTGATTGTTACACTAAAGATTTTGCAGCATGAATGGCATGAACGCTGGATGACAGTGCTCTCATCAACAGAAAGACCAAATTTCTTGATGGTTAACGCAAAAACAAAGCATAACTAAAATTAATACAAGTATCTCAATTGTAATTAAAACCAACATTGCTTGTTAAATTTCTTCTTGTTTCTAAGAAATGACCATCAAACATCAGCAGTGTCGATAGTTTTCTAACCTGTGTCTTCCTAAAGACAGGGAATTTAGACATACTGTAGAAAGTACATACCTATGCTTTTAGAACAAGACAGAGAAATTGGACATAAAATGACCAAAAATGTCTAAGCCAAAACAAAGAGGTGGTTTATAATGATTGAATATCTCATCATACGGTTTTCTGGGATTTACTTGTTGCTATGAAATGACTGACAAAGTTTTGCACCCTCCTCCCCCCTTATCCCTTATTTAAACCAAGATAGATTTCTGAGCTTTCAGCAGATCCAATATGGATAAAATATTATCACAGTTATCGAATAATAGAATCTTTATATATATATATATGTATGTATGTATGTATGTATGTATGTATGTATGTATGTATGTATGTATGTATGTATGTATGTATGTATGTATGT
>CAEFZX010026308.1:4730-49164 GCA_903066825.1 Alfaro cultratus | reverse complement strand
CCACTCGATCCACAACATTGGCATCAGCAAAGCGCTCACCCACACAACGCCACACACGCTGTCTGCCATCTGCCCTGAACAATGTAAACCGAGATTCATCTGTGAAGAGAGCACCTCCCCAACGTGCCAGACGCCATCGAATGTGAGCATTTGCCCATTCAAGTCTGTTACGGCAACGATCTGGACTTCGCGGTGCTTTTTACAAGATTAGCCAGCATGCATGACTGTGTCTGACCGCTGGTTTTAAGGTTAGAAACTAGTCAACGCCAGCTTTTTCTAATATATTGAATGGGCGGATGTTTAGGCAACACGACTGAAAAGGGGACAGTTCAGCTTTTGCCGAGTGTGGTTAAGGTATAACGGTCATTAAGTATCTGCAGGTCTCTGCTGCACCGAGACACAGGCAGGAAATACACTGCTGTCAATGAGGAACAATTCATTAGTGTATTTTGGCCGCACATGAGAAGTCCCGTCTTAAGATACTACTATACTAATATGTCGCCAACATATGAAATGACTGACGTGTTTTATGTTGTTAGCTCCGTTAGCTCCCTTAACATGGCTGCTAGTCGGTCTCCGCCGCGGTCTGTTTAAAAACAAAATGATCCGCTCTCCAGATTACCTGCATGCCTGTGTACGTGTGTCTCTGTTGTTAAAGTTTAGTGTTACTTCTCAGAGTTTTATTTTTACAATCGGAACTCTAAATGTAAAGATGACGTGTCGCACGTCTTTTCCGGTCATTCATGTGATTACAATGAGATCTGGTCTGTCATTTAAAATTTTATTTTTGTCCTTTTATTTCCTAGATCAAGGAAGAGTTCAGACGCATCACGACAGTTTCCTTGGAGGAGACATTCATGCTAAAGCTTGATGAGTACCCACCAGGTCTTATGCAGCTTATGCGTGCTAAGGGAGGGGCTGCTGGTTCCAAGATGCACCCTATGCTGGACACTTTAAATGACGTATGTTATTTTACTTTTTTCCACAAATATGTCATTATTGATATACGTGAATTAAAAGTGAAATAATTTGTAAAGAATTGCTTTGTTGTGCACAAAGTTGAGCTCCTTACCAAGTTAAACTACCCTTTGGTTTTTAAGCAATTCAGTCTTAGTGTATGTAATTCTCTCCCCGCTCTCCACTAACAGTCTTTTCACTAAATCGTATCTCCCTACAGACACAGAGCATTGAGGAAAAGAAGGGATGCAGTTGTCTGCTGCCTCATTAACTACCTTGGTGAAGACAAGATCTTTTCCAAGAAGATCTTTTCCATGACTGCCAGGTATGTCATTGATAACAGATGATTGATTAACTCAAGGGATCCTCTCCACTCCTTCCCCCTCTCTCCCCTTTTCCTTTTCTCTTCTGATCACTCCCCTCTGCTGTCCTTTAGATAAGTTGAAATGTATTGAAACAGCATCTTCAATAAAATTAAAAATGTGTATCTTTTTTGTTTCTTTCTTTTTAACATGTAGGAATGTGAAGACTAAACAGACAAAACAATGAAGGTGATCGTGATGCACAACATCACGATGATGGAAGGATGTGGAAGCGAACAAAGGCATGTGTACTGCTGATTGGACTGATATTGGCCCTCAACCTTGACTATCCAAAGCAGCTCAAGAACACATTTGAAGCTTATCAAAAACTTATTTTGGAACTTGATGGGGCAAAAGTACTGAAGAAGGTCCACAGTCTCAAAAACAAGCTCATGCAATAGACATATATTTCCCCTCTTGTTCCAAGAGGATCTTTTGTCTGGACAGAGAGTTTTAATGGATTATAGTTTTATATTTTTGTTCTCTTCCCTCCTGTGCTCCACACACAGACACAGAAATATATGTACAGATGGATACATAAGTATGTTGCAGCCTGTCTCAACCCACTCCATTGTTCTCTGATTTCTCCACATAGACAGAAATGGAAAAGCAATAGAAACTGGCCAGTCTGGTCAATACCACTGAGTGAATCCTGAAGAATTTCGAACTCACCCTCTTTCCTTCCCCATTTGTTTTTCTTTTATTCTCATCCTATCTCTGAGAGTGAGAGCAAGCACAGAAACTAAAGAATGTTGATTTTCTGATCTGTCTTTATCCAGATGTTTGATACTGTACACACACAGAAACAATCTTGTAGAGTTTGTGTGTGGGTTTTGTGGCTTTTAAAATAGAATAAGGGGCCTCTGAAAGTGTTGTTTGAATTGACCAATTATCCAGCAAGAACATTTGAAGCCGTTAGCTTAGTGAGTTATAAAACGGGTTTATTCATTGAAATGTTGTGTGAAGCTGTTGTACTGCACTTTATTCATTTTTTGGGATAATTTAGTGTATTATTGCTGCATATAAACAAGGCAGTTCGGTTATTTGTTGTGTATAAATACACCTGCAGATTGCAGATTTGCTCAGTCACTGTTGTGTGCGGCTGAAGAAACACAAGAGTTTAGATACAAGAAAATCTTCATGTGATTGGACATCCCTTGCACCTCTGCTCTGATCACCTCACTTCTCCTTTCATTTTCTCATCTCTCCTCACTTCTCCTTTTCTCAGATCTACTCATTTCTTATTGAGCAGTCTGCATGTCCTAAAACAGGGATATGTTTTATTGTCCAGCATTACTGAAACAATATTTGAAGTTGTTAAGTTATAACGCAGGCTCATTATTTGAAATGTGTGACACTGTTGTGCTGCAGTTTATTCTGTGTTTTTGTTTTTGATGACTTTATGGATTAAAAACATTGAGAAGGTGTACGATCTGAATGTCTTTTTTGGGGGTAAATCTTACCTTCTCAGAATAAGTAATGGTTATTGACTGATTTTAATTAACTTTTATTTGTAATTATCAGGTATTACCTACTAGCAAACAAGACATAGTTTTACCTAATTTAACTGAGTAAGTAGCTGTTGAATATATACATAAATATGAGGTAAATTTTACCCAATTTCTTTAAGTATTTCATATATATTTTTTGTTCAGTTATTTTATACTCAATATATGGTACTGAATTTACCCCAAAGGAGTCAATGCAAATTGTTACCTCAGATTTATTAGGTAAATTCTATAGCTTACTTTTTTCAGTGCAGTATATATGTGTGTGTGTGTATAGTAATACTAGTATATTACTATTTCTAGTATATTAGTAATAGTAATATACTAGTAATAGTATAGTACTATTACTAGTATATTAGTGTGAACATACATGCCTAGATGCTTTGTCACTTAGCTGCTGTTACAGCTGAACTTCGTTACCGTGGGACAATAACAGGCATTTCAATCTATTTTGATCTTATTCTCAGTCAACTTTCAGGTGTTGTCTTCATTGGATAAGCTAATTACTCCACCAGAAAGGATTTGGAAAATTTGAATTGGTGACAAATTACATAATCAAGGCCAAAGTTCAATTTACTCTATTTTTTCAAAGCTGACTGATTAACCTTTTCGAAGATAAACCATTTCAAGACACTAAATAAATAACTGTCTCTGGCTGGAGATGCTTTGAAAGTTAAAAACCACCATGTGCTACTTTAAAAGAGAGCTCTTTAACTAAAATAAAGCCAAGATATGTAGATGAGTTTGTAAATTAGATTAATAATTTTATTCTTGACTCTCTGTTTAGATTTTGTTGTTTTGTTTTACCTGTTTAATTGTGGCTTGGTCCACTCAAGTGCAGGTGTGTTGCCAACTGGCTGTAAAAACAGTGAGTTTTTGGAAGCTCAGGATGGGAAAAATTGAAAGATATAATATTACAATTGTATAATAAAATTTGGGAGGAGGGAAAATTACTGTTGAACTGGAAGGAATCAATTATAGTACCAATAGCTAAACCAGGAAAAGATTATTCAAATCCAGAAAATTACAGACCAACAGCTTTAACATCAAATCTATGTAAAATAATGGAAAAAATGATTAACACTAGGCTAGTATATTGTTTAAATAATAAAGGATATATGTGAAAATATCAAAGTGGTTTTCGAAAAGGGAGGAGCACTAATGATCCAACGCTTTGTCTAGAGCATGAAATTAGAGGAGCACAATATTGATATATTTTTTGATATAGAAAAAGCATATGATATGATGTGGGTTGAGGTATTATTAATTAAATTATACACGTTGGGCATTAAAGGAAAATTATTTAAATGGATTAAAGACTTTTTAACAAATAGGAAAAAAAACAGTTATAATTGGTGAAGTAATATCAGGAAAATATACACCGTATTATCCGGACTATAAGTCGCACCAGCCATAAAATGCATAATAAAGAAGAAAAATCCATATATAAGTCGCACCGGAGTATAAGTCGCACTTTGGGGGGAAATTTATTTGATAAAATCCAACACCAAGAACAGACATGTCATCTTGAAAGGCAATACAAATAGAATAGAGGCAGCAACAGGCTNAACATAACATATTAAGAGTTATTCAGATAACTATAGTATAAATAACATGCTAACAAGTTTACCAAACCATCCGTGTCCAAATCACTAAACGCAATGAAATCTTTGTCCTGTGTCGTTTTTAAACAGCTCGGCTAACTTCTTCTACCTCTCCGAAGGTAGAATAACACAGGCCTAGAGCGCCCTCTTGCGGTTTAGTGTGAAAATAACATGTGATATGATATAATGTGTAAATTTCCACACATAAGTCGCTCCGGAGTATAAGTCGCACCCCCAGCCAAACTATGAAAAAAACTGCGACTTATAGTCCGGAAAATACGGTAATTTTATTTCGTTGTCTCTGTTGTTTTGTTTATTTATGTTGGATATTTTAAATGTCTTCCAGTTCCAGCGTTAAACGTTCTTTAGAATTAAAGGTGTATAATCTTTGAGAATGTTTTCTGGCATTGTTATGCCATTATCATTATGTTACTTGAAAATGGTCTCAAAGCAACAATATTATCATTTATCGCAATAACATCCAGGACAATTTATTGTCTTGTTGTGACAGGCCTTCTGAAAATCTTTAGGAAAACAGGCAAATTACATGTACTTATGATAATAAATTAAATAAACATTCTCTCTGTGGGTGTTTGGCACACCTTTATATTTGGTGTGCCAAACACCAAATATGAAGGTGATTTTCATATTCAAAGAGTTTTGACAGGAACAGTTTATAACCAAACGCCAAGAAAGTCAAAAAGCTCCCTCTGAACACTCCTTTAGTTCCACTCTGAGCAAAAAGACAGCAACACCCGAGACGTCATCGACTCGAATGGGATATTTTGGAACGCGCTCTGAAAATAAAACAGCATTTCAGGACTCCAAATGGTCCAAGCACTCAACGAAATGTTCCCAAAGCAAAACATCTTTTTGTTCATTGCGTCTTTTAGGCAGCGAAGCCTGTTCCATTCCCAGAGCCTCCGAGAGGCTTTTTATTATGGAAACCACAAGCCCCAGTGGAATCTGGTAAAAAGGAGCTGACAAATTTAACCCAGGCGAGCCTTCCTGGCAACTTAATGTCACGTCTCGCTTTATTATAAGTACAGACTACAGCGGCGGAGTAAACACTCTGGAACGTGCTCACCATTTACTTCCCCCCTTCCCTAGCACAAAATGGAAACACTGCAGTAACGTGGATCGTGCCAAAGTCGGAGGAAGTGCAATTCCTTTGCATTTGTCCTCATCCATTATTCAAGCTCTCCCACCCTAAAAGTCACCCTAAAGTGGTATTGTTTAGATAAATATCACCAATTATCAGTCCTGCAGAGACGGGGTAGGGCTGTGGGGGGGGGGAAATGATTACGAGGGTTTATGAAGATATTTAAATAATGCAACGCGTGGAGTGTAATAAGTGGCTGAGTGTTAAACGCAGTTAAAAATATGCCCTGCACTTCTTTAGGAAAATGTCATGTCTCCAGGGGGGGTGGAGAGAGAAAGTGATGAGCGATGCTACGGAAACTCTTCTCTTCAGCTTTTTAACGACTCCAAGGTAATTTCTCTACTTTGAGTCCCTGGTGTGAGATCCAGAGGAGGAGGTGATGTAAAGCGCCGACCATTACAGGGACGATACGGCTGATCATCCGCAGTGCACTTCGTTCTTATACAAGGACAAACAATTAGAGCAAAATGAGGCAGAAAGTGGGCAAATTAAATGGAAATCTTCCACTTTTGCATTAGGGAACAAATGAAAGAGGGGGAAAAAAAGCATTACAACTAAGCTGTGCAATTTTCTTCACATTATCAAATGGATAGAAAAGACCAGCAGAGTCTTAATGGACAGAGCAGGGCTTTGAATAACCCAGCACAGTTAAAGTTAGATTGACTAAATGGTGAAATGCAAGAAATTCAAATATCATTTTACTAGACTAAAAGCTACTTTAGTCTAGTAGTTTGATGTGTAACTCCATATATAGATCCATTACACACAGAGTGACATATTTCAAGTGGTTATTAGAGTTCATTTTAATGGTCATGGCTGACAGGTTAAAGAAAACGCAAAATCGGGACCGCACCGAGAGGAAAAGTTGGGCCAATACCAATATCCAACGCTAAGTTTGACGTTATGACAGATAACCAATGTTTACTGATAGGACTGCACCGATCAATCAAACCAAATTCCTCAATTTTGGGTGACTGGCTGATGCCTACATGTGAAACCGATCTTATTCACCGATCTTATCTACCTCTGCAAAGATCTGGAAATCAGTCCCCATTTCCCTTTTGTTCTTTTGAGAAAGGTTGACTAATAGCACTACATGAGAGCACAACTTGGCACGAAGTTAAAACAAGTTTGTATTGTTTCACTGGTGCTGTTTCAATGTTTGTTAAGAACTGGAACACTGAAGGTGTATTGTGAGCTAATAACACCTGAATCAGTTTTAAACAAAAAGTATCGACCAAAACGGGAACCAGCAGGTCAGGTTTTGTAAGAAGCAGTGATCAGGCAGAAAACTGCATTTGATACAATTGCAGTTTTCTGTGTTATCGTTTCTTATCCTTTACACAATGTAAAAAAAGACCAAACAAAACCCACATAGCCGACCCACTCCCCTCCTTGCTCTGAAAGCAATATTGGTGCAGTTCTACTTATGTGATCAACACCAATATGTTAAAAACTGATAAACATCAGCTAATACGGATATTAATGCCAATATACCGTGAAGAACTAACCTTTTTTTTCTTCTGAAAAAAAAAAGATAAAATTTGCTGCTAAATTGACACCAACTCAATCTATACAAAAGGTCATTGCTATAAGAGCCGAGTGTTGACACAAAGCTGTCTCCAAGCATATTTCCAGAAAGTTGAGTGAAAAAAGACAAAGTACCCTGAAGGTTTGAGCTCATAAAGATAAAAATCAAGAGTTTACGTAAGCCACTCTTCAAACAGAGACATCAGAAGTGTCTTACTCTAAAGAGGTAAAGGACAAGACACTCTCTCAGTTGTTCCAAGTCCTCCTTTCACACAAAAGTACATTTTTCATTTTATGCAGAAATGAAGACCCCAGGGTATAGAGAAAGACTAGGGATCCTCCGAATCCAACTGTCTCGTTGAGGTCAAATGAAATTTCCCCAATCCGTGAGGATCTGGGGTGGCCTGTTATCTGCTGATCTTGGTTCACTTAGTTTTATCAAGACAGGAAATGTTTGAGTATTCAGCTGAAGAGCTTTATGGAGATGCTAATTTTATTTTCCAGCAGGACCTACTTACATTGCCAAAGGTCCAATACTACAAATGTCTATCTTGGTCAATGACTATGATGTTACTGTGCTTGATTGGTCATTAAGCTGCTCTGACCTGAACTCTACAAAGAATCTAGTGTATATAATCAAAAGGAAGATGATCGACATCAGACCCAACAATGCAGATATGAGCTGAACGCTTGAAACATGTAACCCAGTGCAATGGATCTAAATAATAAGAGAGTTTCACTTAAGCTGTGTAACTAAAATAAATGTTATTTTACATTTTCTGGTTAACTGAGATGTCTCTGTATTACCATTTAAATGTAAGAAAGCACAAGCACAGCGAAAGCAAGTAAAGTGAAATATCACCCTGAAGGTCTTTGTTAAATTTGCTCATCTGAATGCAAAAGTTAAGCAGTACAGACTGTAGTACAGTCTAGAAGTGGTTCAACATGGACTTAACAGCAGCTCCCTGCAGTAATTGAGCAGTTTTAAATTATAATGAGGCAAGCAGCTGATTTCAGGAGATCAATAAAACCCAGAACAGTCCTGGCACTATGCACACTGAGCTGAAAATGCATTATAGTGGCAGTGAACATAATAAATGGAGATAGACTCGGGTAGCGGCGTGAGGAATTCTTCACTTGTGCAAACCAGAGGGAGGGTGGCATCCTTCATCATCTCTGCTTTATGCTGCTGAGGCTGTGGGTGTATTAGATGGGCAGAGTTTCCCCGCCCAGGCCTGGCTGTGTTCCACCATCTTCGCACGCTCGCTATGAGAGAAGGAAACTTAAAGGCCTCCCAAGCTCCCGACATTGTCAGAGCTTCTTGGTGAATGATCTTGTCAAATTTTTCCACACTCCCATTTTCAAAGTTCTCAATGTTTTTGTTTTTCTTTTGTCAATTTGTATAACAACAAAAGTTTTCAAATATGTTTCAGCATGACGTCCAGCGTTGGTAGTCAAAAACCACAGTGCTGAGCAGGTAACAGGTTAGGGTCATATTGATGTATGAACGGAAAACGGATGGACGGATTGAACAACGGATGGTAAATGGATGGATGAAGAGAGGATGGGTAGATGGATGGATGAAAAATGGATGGACAAATGGAAAACGGATGTATGGATGAGTGAACAGAAAATGGATAGATGAAACAGATGGATGGGTGGATGGATGGATGGACAGGCAGATGGAAAATGGATGGAGGATGGATGGATAAATGGGTTGATGAATGGAAAACGGATGGATGAACAGAGGATGGATGTATGGACAGACAGATTGATGGAACAACGGAAAATGGATGGCCCAATGGATGGAAGAATTTGGACAAATGGCTGGATGGATGGACGAACAGAAAATGGATATGTGGACAGTTGGATGGAAATTCAAGGACCTTCAGCTGCTTTTATCCTCAACACCGAACCAGCAACAGAGGGTTTATAGCCTTATAACCTTTGGACAAAACAGCAAACCAAGCTCTTCGAGCCACAGACATAACAGCCTCTGTCATGAGATCAGGGCAGTAACAGACCAGCATGAACCAGGAGTTAGGAAAGATAATGGTAGGCTACCTGCCTTCCCACAACATCCCCATTATTTCCCCCCTTAGATCCATTTCCCACAAGAATGTTATCAATTTCACCAAACAAAGCCTGCAGACGAACGTGCCAGCACACGGGAACTTCAAACTGTGAATGTTGTGAGGAGTGATCGAAGTCCAGGTGTCTAAACACAGGAAGTCTAATCAATGATGGACCCTCTGCTCATTGAGCAAATATTTTGTTGAAAAAATGACATCAGCTGAGAAGGGGCGGTGGAGGGCGGGGAGTCTTTCCCCAACATTTCCATCAGGAAACTAAAAGAATAAAAGATAAATACACCCTCTTTCATGCTGCTTCAAATTATTTTTAGAAAATAAGAGAGCATGCATCAAAGTTCATATTTCACCTTTGTCTTGGCTCCCTTTGGGAATGACATGTGACTCCAAAATTCAGTTCAAGCTTCTAAACTTTAACCAAAAGCAGTTTCATTAAGGAAAGAGGGAGCCAGAGCAACACTTCTATGTTTAATATTAAAAAGGTTAACCAGCCTGAACTGTCACTCTCCTGCAGCCCTGAGGAAGACTAAATGAGCCAGAACAGGCTCAGATCGCAGTGGGAGGCGGGCGCGTATTTGACTGACAACATCACTGTCGCAGAGTAAAGTCGGGGTTCAACTTTTATCTCAATGTGAAGAAAAAGTTCAGCTTCTGCAACTAACGACATTGCGAATTGCAGGTCTTGAAAATGGATTTCTAAAGAACACCTACAGAAGAGATCGGTGACAACTCAAACTCAAACTTAGATGTAGGCTCGCTTACATCTAAGTTCAGGGTGCGGGGGGAATCCAACTTTACAGAAGCAGACAGAAGGAAAAGGGAACAAGGTAAACTTTACACATATGTGGATATAAAAATTCATTGCCTTCTTTATTTATTAATGATACAAAAGAATAAGTTTGCAATTTGAAAAGAATGAAAGAGAGACTTGTCATCAATAGTTTCCTCATTACAAACCCAACCATCCATAATGCAGGATTTCAAACTGGATGATTCTCAGTAAAGATGCACTAAGTATGCTCCTATTAGCCGACAGTAGTTTTCTGGTTAAATTTTGACCTGCTAATTCCAATCGCCAAGATGTTCCCATGCCAGAAGCCCCTTGAGTGATTATTAGGGTCTGCCTGGCTGTCCCCTCCCAGTGGGCCATGACTGTAAAATCTCCAACAGCCAGACAGCAGAGCTCCTCACACTGTTAAGCCCCTTCTCCATTGTCAAGTCTCACTCTAGACCGTTAATGTCTGGTTTGCTTCTAGCTATCCAATGGAAGTTTCTCAGCATGTAGCCATGAATATAGTCAGGAATGTAGGCGACAAATGAGTGCGCAGAAGCCGTGGTTGATCCTCCTATGATGCTATTTTCCACTAAGGCGGAGAGTTTCTCCAAAATCTCTTCAACTCTCCAAAGCTGCTTGTCTGTAACCTTGGAAGTCCAGCTTGTACAACCCAAGAGGTGGTTCCAAAAAACATGGAGGAACCACCCAGTATCTGCAGATGGAGACAAATCTGGCAAGGGCTGACTAGAAAAGAACCGGTTAAAGTCATGCCTGTGAGGAAATCCATTTAAGCTACCTAGATCTAATTTCTATAGGCAAAGGTTGAAATGCAAACTGGCCAGAAAATTCTAGGCTTGGATTTTTGGCTCAAATCTTTTTTCTCACATCAAATCAACATCCACAAGAGGCTCTAATCTATCTGTCAAACTAAGCTCCAAGACAGTTCCTACTGTGCATATGCATATGAATGTACAGTACAGACCAGAAGTTTGGACACACCCTTCTCATTCAAATGGTTTTCTTTATTTTCATGACTATGAAAATTATAGATTAGATTGTAGAAAAACCTGACAGGGCACACCTGTGAAGTGAAAACCATTTCAGGTGACGACCTCTTGAAGCTCATCAAGAGAATGCAGAGTGTGTGCAAAGTAGTGATCACAGCTAAAGGTTGCTACTTTGAAGAAACTAGAATATAAGGCGTATTTTCAGTTGTTTTACACTTTTNTTTGATGCCTTCAGTGTGAATCTACAATGTCAATAATCATGAAAATAAAGGAAACTCATTGAATGAGAAGGTGTGTCCAAACTTTTGGTCTGTACTGTATATTTGGTGTTAATATGAAACTACAAGCGTTTTTGGAAGAGGTCTCAAGTATTTACAAATTTCTCCTATTAGTGGGTGTTTGTGGTTCCTAACCCGCGCAAATACGAGTTGCCAATGTACAGAGACACCTCTTACAACAATCATCAGCACTCCATATTGACAAAGCAACTCTTCAAAGTGGCTCTTTACCCCCGTAAAACCCATATAAGCCAGACAAGGACAGTCTCATGACTCCTCAGCAATTCTGCAAGAGTGAAGATCTAGCTGGTTGTTCCACAACAAGGGTGGAAAACACACTGACAGAAGCAGGCTTGACTCCAGAAGGAAAAAGTGAATTTACAAGATTATCTCAATCTATGCGTACAACCATGTGTTCCTGACCTTTATCTGATTTCTATTAAAGGCCAAACAAAGTGCAACAGAGAGGAGAGATATGACTTTTCAGTCTGACCTGCTGATCACAGGGCAAAAACATTTCCCATTTCCAATCCCTGGCCTATAGCGTGCTGCATGTCTGCATACTTTTGTTAATTGGAGAAAATAAAAAAAGAAATGGAAAGCCAACCAGTGAATTGCAATAGATGCATCTCTAGTTAATAACAGTACTTCTTTTTACTACATAGTTGCAGGCTTTATGAGCTGTAGTGTTAAAGGAGGAAGTGGGGAGTCTGAAACCACATAATGGTGTGAGAGGTCTAATCTATTCAGGCGTGCCGGTGTTGCAGCCGCCCAGTTGTGCCTGAAAAATAGGAACCCCCACACAGAGGCAACAGCGAGAAAATGAGGTTGTCGGCTTGATAAGTATGGGCCGTTACCTGTGTCCCAAATCCCCATTTCCCAGCGGTCATGAAAGGTTTGGGAGTCCAGAGTGTAATGGCGCCAGATATGCTGCCTTTTTTGTACCTCGCTCAGAGACAACGGAGATTGATTGGAAGACTGGGAGCTGCTGGTGGATTTCCCCATCTTGAGTCATTTTTATTTAAAAGCACCTTTTCCAACCCTACACTGCTTCCTGTGAGTGTGAGGTATTTGTGAATTTCTGACCAGATCATCTCGATACACCAACTCAGGCTGTTCGGAATGCCGGGTTAAGGAGTTTGCCTCTATCCCAAACAGTCGGGAGCCGACAGTCGACTCGTTTTGCTGACACGTAATCTATAAAAAGGATCAATTTCTGCTCCGTTCAGGCACCAGCCTGGATACAGTTTATGATCTCTGCAGATTGCAAAGTCTCCCTCTCAGCTTTGAGCATAATTGCAGATTGGTGGTTGAGGGTCTTTGCTACGCACAAAGACCCCCTGTTTTCTCCTATTCTATGCTTGCCTCGGCAGGAAGCCTCCACCCTCATTGAGGCGCAGTTTGAGAGCAGCCGTATTGACAGTCCTCCTTAACTGAGCCGCTCTTGACACAGAGCAGACCTCTCTCAGATCCAGCAACAGAGGCCCCTTCTGTGGAAAGGGACACGGAAATGCTGGAGTTTATGAAAAGCAAACGCAAAGATTTGTACCTGAAGCCGAAGAACTGATGCATCATTATATTGGATTTTGCACTCTGCACTCTATACTACCGATTTATGTCATGCACAGGATCCCCAAGCCAGAAGACCTGAGCAATGACTCAAAAGCAAGAAGAAAAAAAAAAAGTCATTAATGGGACATCAAAGATGAATAGAGATAAAAAGATAGGAGGCTTGCAGGCGCTTTGTAATAAACTTCAGCACTTCACTCGCAGAGCTCCTGCCTCTCTCGTATTTCCATCCCTCCACTGTTTGTCCTTCCACCCTCAGCATCAGGGGCTGCTTTAATGACACTAATGGAAGTGGTTGTCTGTCTCCGTTTCCCTCCCAAACCCCCTTCTTCTCCTTCATCTTTATACCTCTATTCCATGCCTCATTTTCTGCAGATTCTTTCATCCTGCAATCTCCCCAAACTCCTCCTCACAGCCCATCTGTCTCAGAGAGGCATCTGAGGGAAAGAATAATGATCCTAACACCAAACACAGAGTGACTGGAGTAAAGTATGACGGGAAAAGTTTATTCACCTCATCTCACACCAACTTATCCTGAAATCAAATGTCCAGAAATCAAAACTGTTTTCTTTTTAAAGTGGCAGTGACATTTAAAATTGACTTTTTTGAGCCTTACATCATGTTATAATGTTATTCACTCACCAAAAACATGTCTTGATTTTTTCATGAATGTTTTGAAAAATCCTTTAATCTCTCACGGCAACCATTCAACTGTGCAAAACACCTGGGTGGACCAAGCCTTGGGGACGCACCTCCACCTCAGAGTTGCAGTTTGTGAGCTTCCACCTCACAGAACAGAATTCCCCTGCTACTCCCCCACTCAGCTCCTTAAGACTAGCCAGCAGCAATTAGCAAACACCTGGTGGAACTGAGAATCTGCTGAGCTCAATATACAACTACTTCTCAGTGAAACGCTGGTAAAAATGTTGTTAATGTGTTAATAAAGGAATGATGTTGTGATGACTTCCTGAAGGCGGAGTTTCAGAATCGGCAAGAGTTTCTTAAAGAGACAGAGGCCCAATTTCAAGGTGTACAATTACAATGCCAAATTTCTTCGTATTTGATATATATACAGCATTTTTACGCTGAAAGTGACAGTTACTTGTTTGCGATATGAAATGGCACTATATTCCTCAAAAATACATAATACTGCCCCTTTAAAGAATTTTTGGCACTATTGGCTTTATCTGAAAGGAATCTGACAAAAGCCAGACAAAACATGCGGCTAAGGTACTAAAGACGGGAGTTGAACTCGGGGCGGCCGTGTTGAGGTCTGTAGCCTTTGTATACGGGGCACCAGTTCTAATCACTGCCCCAGTTTTCTTTTTTCTTTTACCTACTTTTAAACTACACAACCAACAAAAACAAGAGACCAACTGACAGAAGGATGGATGGATACCTTCCTAAAACCGACAGATGGCCCATGTCTTCTATGTCTTTACCTATCTATTGCTTATCTAAAGATGATAATCTTTACAGTTGATCTCAGTCAAGTAAAAGACTGGGTGGAAAAAGGGAAGATGGAAACATTTTACAAACATGCCTGGAATAAAAACCAGAGGGATCAAAATTTTGACACACCACAAGCCACAGTCCATGAACAAATCTTATGTCTGATCTGTAGCAGAGCGCTGTCAGCAGCAGTGTGGCTACTCCAGCTTTCTACAACACCTGACAACCCTGAAGCCTCTCGACTGTGATCAGAACCGCAACCCACTCGTTCTGGTCTTCCTCAGCACATTTCCCACGGCAGGAGATGAGACATGGGGTTGAAGCCAAGTCATAAAGGAGGAGACAAAGCGACTTGGGACTCAGCTGCATGCTGGCTGTCCTGGGCTGGCACCGAGTCAATTGGCACATTAAGGACAGGAGAGTGTCCTTTTTTTTCTTCATCTGACTCATAGTGAGGAGTTTGTTTTTTTTTTCTTTTCTTGTCATCCTGAGTGTTCACTGCCACTGTGAGACTCTGGAGGTCCATTGACAAGATGACAGGGAGAGCCGGGTCACTGCGAGGCTGCTCACACAGAAAGCTGCGCTCTAAACAAATGTCAGTCAATGCAATGAGATGATGTTCACACCATATTGGTAAGCAGCTGAAAGTACTTAGGTTTAGTATCACTGACGATCTTTAAGAGTGTAGCAGAACAGGTTAATGTTTTAAAGATTATACAGGATAAATGAGCCATCACTTGATTCATGAGAATAGACCACAATCCCATTCATCTAAAGCACAGATTGTTTGCAAGATGGACGTTGACATGTTAATCACTGACTGGTTATCGGTTCTTCAACATATGTTGATCCTGTGATGAGTCTTTTTAAAGCACTTTTCTGTCACTGTTTCTTTGAAGACAAGCTCTTAATAAACACAATTTGCACTCCCATATGGAGGGATGATTCTAGTTTAACTTAACAGAAATTGGACTGGTTAGTAAATAAAAGAAGTCCTTACTACCTTACCACAGGACAAATCACCAACCAGATCATTCTTTCCTTCTTCGCTGTCCATTGTGTTTTGAATTGAGTCCTCTGTCCTTTTTTGTCATTTTATTTACACATTTATTGACTTCAGATCTCTAAATGAACATAATTGTAGTTATAACAAGACAAAACGAATGACAAAGTGAATGTGAAGAAAAACATGACATTTTCGCTCTACTACTGTTTTTGAAAATGACTAAGTGGTCGATTTTGTGGTCTCATTTACAGGATACTAGAAGTGCTGCAGCCAGCATCGTCTTGACAGTTCAATTCAAATTCAAAAACTTTTTATTGACCCCAAAGGGAAAGCAAATGGGGTTGTAAGTCACATTAATTTAAGATTCCTCAACGAGTTATTGTAGATGGTGATGGCTGTGGGCAGGAATGATCTCCTGTTGCAGGCTGTATTACAGCAAAATTGAAAAAGCCTTTGCATTAAGAGACTCTGTTTTTCAATTATATATATATATATATATATATATATATATATATATATATATACTGTATATAAATTGAAAGACCAGTGTCGTTAAACACACGAGTTAATAAAACCCCAATACTATTAGGTGCATAAAAGTCTGTGTCAAAGAGAGAAAAAAAAAACAAACTATATTTTTGTTACAGTGCGGTTGGAGCCAGCAGCTAATTGCAACGTCTGACCCCTACACCTCTGCTCTGCACTGATATCTTTTTGCAGAGGAACCCCTTTGGTCTGTGCTTTAATTGGCTGCGTGTGAAGCGTTTAATCATAGTCTTCAGACTAAATGTTCAGGTAAAAACCTCTGGTGGAGTCTGTGTTTGTTATACCCTAATTAAAATTTTCTTCCTAAGAAGTCATGATCACCCACATGCACTCTGCGTGCACGGTAATATGCATACCAGGGGAATCTGCACCCACATTCCTTGTAACTATCTCATGTATCTCTTTATCAGTTTTGCCTGCCTATGCTACACGAAACTGGACTTTTTATAATTTTTGTTTTTACCT
The DNA here is from genome assembly GCA_903066825.1 of Alfaro cultratus. Lineage (NCBI taxonomy): Eukaryota > Metazoa > Chordata > Actinopteri > Cyprinodontiformes > Poeciliidae > Alfaro > Alfaro cultratus. Next base: position 32,853 of record CAEFZX010026308.1, on the reverse strand, counting down.
ATAAAACCAGATACAGTACATTCAAAACAAACTTTGATTACTCTGTTTCTGGTATATGAAGTAGAGATTATTGAAATGTATATTAAAAGATCAGACAGTGCCTGACCAAAGCAGTCCTTAAACTTGTTCACATCTTACCATGATACAACAGCAATAATTAATATACTTTTGGGGGGTTCGATAAACATAAAGGAGCGCGTAAATATGAGGTAAAGGCAAAGTGTTCGCAAATTAATTTTGTTTTTACAAAGCAGAATCTTAAATATGTCAATTTTCATTCAGCCCCTTTTACTCTGATGCCTCTAAATGAGTCCAGGTGTTTAGTGAAGGCCTCAGAGGTTTGCATTGTGAATGCTGAGTAACACAGCAGACTGGTCAGAGATAAATCAGATGATAATTTTAACCTTAAAGCACTGTTAAGATCAAAACAATATCCTACAAAGTTCACATCTCACAAATGACCAGAGCACAACTACAAGGTCACCAAGACATGGATGTCAACCTAAGCTGAGAGTGTAGACAAAGATTAGTTATTTGTGTACCCTACACAGTTTTGAAAAGAAGTCCCATTTATGGTAGATCACAGGCCATGTCAGGCACAGAGCAATTAAAATGGAACTTTCTGGACTGCATGCAAATGTTTAAAAGCCAAAACGTACACAATGTGAAACATGAGGGTGGCAGAATTATACTGTGGGCATTACAAAGCAAATGGGAAATGAAAGCTGATGGGTAGATGGAGCTAAAAGAGCTGTTATTTGGAGCAGAATTTGGTTCCATAGAGTATTGACTCACTGGGGTTAAACACAAATCCACACTTCACTTTTCCAATATTTATTTGTTAACAACATTTTTAAAAATATATATTAATTATTTTTACTTCACGTTACTTAGTGTTGGTTCATTATTTCAAAGGTTGTGAATACTTTTGAAAGAACCTATGTTTCATCCTATAAATGTTTTCATTTACAGCTGATTTCTTTGTGTGCATTTTGCCCCTATTACATTATCCAGTCTCAGTTGGGCATAAATTTAATTAAACAAAGGCAAGTAGCTGCTTTAATGCCAGATTTAATTGCAGAACTTGGCTGATGTCAAACTAGTGTAGTTAGTATTTTTTAGCAAGGGAAAAAGGAGTAAGTAACTGACTGGATCAATACAACAACAAAAAGAGAAAAGAACTCTGTAAAAATTTGGAATTCACTCAAACTGTAAGACTCCAAACTATTTTATTTATGCTGACACTTTAGGGAGAACGATTGGTTTTGTATCTACAGAATATCACCGCAGTCTTAAAATCTCATTCTTGAATTTCCAAACTCTTTTTCTCCTGGCTTTACTTTTGCTATAAACATAATTAATTTAAATGCATTCGCCACCTTCTTTTTTGAAACCAGTGCTATCATGCCCTCTTTTGGAAGAGGATGGCAACTACACATTGGATGACATGAAAAATATTTTTCAGTCGCATAAAGTTTTGCATGACGGTCTCAATTAAAAAGTTAAAATTATTTACACCATTTCATATATTTGATGTGTACTTGTAATTACTAAAGAGTTTGACTCTCTTTATTAATAAGATGACTTCTCAGTATAATGGGTTGCATTGAATTTTATTTAGAATTGACAGGATAAAAGGGGTTGAATGAAAATTCATACAACAGTTTTCGGATGTTGGTTTAAAACAGCTTTGGAACAGATGCACGGATCATTTCCTTCTGCTTCACAACAATGCAGGACTTTTTGCTGATCCCGTGAAAAAGATCCCAATGGCTACTTGACCAAATGCCAAAAAGATCACAAGGTTTGAATATGAAAATCAAACTGCAGGTTGTTCAATGGACTTACAACCTCTAGTGTTAGATCCTTAAACATAACAGAATTATGTTTATATACATGTATGCATTCTGCTGATAAATTATCTTAAAGTCCAGTATTTCATACAAACACTTGTCTGGTTTTGTCATCATTGAATATTTATTGTGTTTTCCATATTTCCCTTGACATCGAAATGTTTTTGATATGTTCATTAAAATACAATACTTTTAACTGAAGTAAGTATAACAAGCATAATTTCCTATGAGTATTATTACTGAGCTGATTTTAATTCAGATTCTGATTTTCAGTCATTCTCTTGAAGATTTCATGATATGCTTGAGAGCATTGTTATCAAGACAAAAAAGGCAAGTCCAAACCATCACTCCTCCTCTACCGCTATCTTTGACAGCTATTGTGCAGAGTTTGTGTTGATATGTTATGTTTGGTCGTTAGAAAACATGAAGCTATTCTTTATGGCCAAATCTTAGCTGTTTTTCTTAATTTTTATTATTCTGAATTTGAACATGAGCTGAAACTGGTCTGTTTAGCCTGACATGTAAAGTAACAATGTTTTTTTTTTGTTGTTTTGTTTTTTGTGGGTGAGGGCTGATTGCACTGTTTGACCTTAGCGTACTTTGTTGGTACAGCCACTCCTGGGAGTTTTCCAGTTTCAGGTTTTAGCTGAAGGTATGTGGAGAACATGACTGCACCTACCCGCTATTTAAGGTCTGTTTTTCTGTGGAAGCTGGGAGGGTACATTTCCCAAGCTCTTTCTTTATTTCAACATCCACTGTTTATGCAGCGACTACTCACACGATGTTGAACAGGAGGAGTATTTATTTTGTCATATTCCACATAATGCAGTATAGCTTGTTTACATACTGAAACAAGAAGCCTTTCTTACATGTTGAAACATGAAGTCCTCTATTTCTATATATCTATGTCTGTCATTTTTCTTTGGAACTAAAAGAACAAACCTCACCTCATCAAACGTCAACGACAAGAGAGTTTGTGAAATTTTTTCACTGATATTTTTTGGTTTGTGGTTATACAACTTTCTTGTGTAGAAATAGTTACTTGGTTGTGCAATAACCCATTATGTTCTCTGTTTTCAATCCTTCATTTATGAATTGGGTTTTTGGATCTGACCTTTAGCTCAGATACTCTACTTTTAATTAGAATATAAAAGACTGTTTTTGCAGGACTTGAAACACTTTTTTTCTTCTGTTGTAAACAGGACAGAGACTTTATGACTTATCCTATCCGTTCAACAGATGAAACATCCTCTCCTACACATTTGTATGTACAGGTTCATCTCCATAAAGAAGTCATTCAAAATTGACTTTAAGTCAAGTTTAAGGACAGTTAAAAAGAGAAGTGATTTCTAATACATAAATGTTATCTTACAGAAATAATACTCATACTCTATTTACAATTAATATTTCTTCAGTTCTCATGTTGCTCAAATCACTGGCATGGAGATTCTTATACGGACATTGCTTCATAATCGTGGGCATTCTTGGTGTTGACTGTTTACAAAAACGCCCAGATAGTACAAAAGAGAAGTATAAAGTAGAGAAAAAACAGAGTGGATCTGGTGGTTTATTTATTAGTAAATGGCAACCCTATTTTTTATATTTCTCGAGGCTGAATTAAGCCATTTTACTTACAGAAAGTATGTTGGTTAGAGCCAGTGGTTTGCCGTGATGACGTGGGCGGAGCTAAGAGAATTATTAATGGGAGGAGACTGGGAGGTCACGTGATAAGAGCGGCTTCTATGTGGCTTCGACCGACAGTTTTGCTAGGTGTGGTGGGGAGCAGGGTACTAGTCAGAGCTATGGTAAGTATGCAATTGTATCTAAAATACTTATCCTGAATCTTTTACTTTCGGTAGGAAGCGATACTAAAACGTTTAGCCGCCTGAATGTTAGACCAAATGTAGGTCACATTCAGGACGTTTCTGTTTTCTGTTGCGGTGCGGCACTCAAATGAGTCCGATGTTGTTACGTTTGTTATCGCTAGCTTGAAGCTGCAGCACCGACAAAGCACTCTCTGTTATAAATTGGATATATTGCAAGTTGTGAGTTAGAATATTTTGGACATTTCTCCTGTATGAAATACGTTTTCCAGTGAGCCGTTTAAGGTTTTCGTATTACGGCATTGCGACTGTTTTGTTGATTTGTAGAGAGCTTAAATATTCCGTTGCACCTGCTTCAATCCGCGGTGTAAAACAACAAAGCTCTTCCTTTTATGCCTAATCCTGTTATTTTCCTCTTTGTTATTCAATGAGATTACGAGCCACTGGAGATTTTCGGTTAGCGCCGAAATCTTTGCGCTTTTTTCACCCCCTTCTCGGAGATGTCGCGCTCGGACACATTTGAGGGGTGCGGATGATGACGCAAATAGTGCGCAGAAAATGAGAACTGGTGAACTCGCAAGAAAATAGGATTCATCTTCTTACTTAATCTTCCTCTTGCCCTTTAGTCCGTGCTAAAGGGCAGGAGGAAGAGCCAACCCTTCTCTTCAGCTGTTGCATAATCATGTTCTCTCACATGTGTAATGTCTCTTCATATTTCAGTGTGCTCAGGCGGATAATTGGAAAACTGCCAAGTCTATCTACGAGTTCTCTGCCACAGACATCGACGGGAATGAGGTGTCTCTGGAGAAATACAAGTAAAATATATTTACTGCACTTGGAAGTTCAGCTATACCTTTAAGTATACTGCCCAAATTTCTGGTGTAATGTGGGCAGTATGTAGTCTATTTGTACATGTAAATTGATTTAAGACCATGTTTTAAAGTACATATGTCTGATCCACCTTTTGGTGGATTTTGGGGAAAAAAACGACTTGTCCTCCGGTAAACTAAACTGTTAGGTAAATTATTGTTGCCACTCCAATCTAAATCAGCGGTTTTCCCTGACTGGGAGCGTTAACTTAGCCCGTTGAATGTTACAGGCAGCCAATGAGAAAGTGCTTTCTGAGGGGAATTCCAAACAGCTGGGCACAACCCGAAGTCCAGCGGGACATTGGAGATGATATGTGGAAACAACATTAATGTTTATCCAACATTTTGTGCAAAATATATAGAAATGACAAGGAGAGGAATTGGAGCGAAATCGCTGCCTCAGTTGATAAACCCGGTAACTTTTCAGCTGTTCTTCGTTAACGTGACATAAATAGGTTATAGTGATTTTCATTCAGTCAGGACTGACACTAGCCACATGCATTGCAGGTAGATTGTAGTAAAGCATTGATTTATGCCTGGTTTTAAAATGAGTTAACTGAACATGTAGCCATTTTTTGTGCCCATTGTTGGACATCACACGGCACGATCGAACCCGATCAGCTATACCTTTAAGTATATTGCCCAAATTTCTGATGTAATGTGGGCAGTATGTAGTCTATTTGTACATGTAAATTGATTTAAGACCATGTCATATCTAGGATTTCTGTCGGCTAATGTGTGGTCTCTCATGTTTTGAAAATGGGCCGACAATCGGCCGACAGCTCTAAGATCGTGTAGTGTGCGCTGGGTATTACACTAAGGAAATGAGGAAGGGAGGGTCAGTGGAGAGCACCAGAGTTGAGCCTATTTTCATTCAGTGTCATCAATAGAAAGAGAAAAAAGGCCGGAAGAAACGATAAAGCCGATAATTGAAATGAGGTCTATAGTTTTAATTTATCGTGCGATTTATTGTTTATCGCGACAGGCCTAAGGGTTAGGTCATATCGTGATATTCCTACCAATGAATGTCTTAATTTTAGTTGTGATGACTGTTTTTAAACTGCTTTCTTTCCCATGTACTTAAGGGAAAAAAATATCTCTTTACTTTATTCAGGAACTGTGACTACAAATATTTGGGTTTAAGGCAGCCAGCAATGTCGAATTATACCTGCAGTGATGTATTGGTTCCAACACTTTTGCCTTTTCTTCTTTTCTGCCAGGGGGCATGTTTGCATCATTGTAAATGTAGCCTCTAAGTGAGGAAAGACGAAGGTAAACTACACTCAGCTTGCGAAAATGCACGCTACGTACGCTGAGCAAGGTTTACGCATCCTGGGCTTCCCATGTAACCAGTTTGGAGGACAGGTAACGCATCATAAAACTGATGCTAGCACCATTTTTCTAAATACTTTTATACTTTATAATTTTGTTTTCTTTGTAACATAGGAACCGGGGACAGAAGCCGAGATTAAGGAGTTTGCTAAAGGTTACAACGCAGAGTTTGATCTCTTTAGTAAGATTGAGGTAAACGGTGACAATGCTCACCCTCTGTGGAAATGGATGAAGGCACAGCCAAAAGGAAAGGGATTACTTGGAAAGTAAGTCAGTTTTCTCCTTTTTCCTTTGTGGTCATAGTCTAAAGCAGGTTCAAGCCACTACTTTACCTGTGATTATGTCACTTTTTCCCTAAACCTAATCCTCAAGGCAATGTATCTCTGCTAAATCGCTCTTGTAACAGACGAGTGAATTACGCAAACCAGAGTTAAACAACTTCTAGCTATTATAAATCATGTGTGTCCAAGCAAGAGAAGGCCTTAAATAAGATGTTGTGAAACACAAAAAGGGTTTTAAATGTGCGCTGTATGAATGAATTCAGTTTTTGTTTGTTAGCATATGAGGTATTAAAAATTTCACATGGTAGTTTTGCATAACCCCCTTTTCTGATCTAATGAACCATTACAACTACAACATTATCTCTATCTGCTTGCCCCTGAAGCAGAGGGACATAGTCTCTGGCCACCCAACCACTTTCAATGACTTCTAAGAAAATGTGAAAGTTTTTGCAGGGCCCTCCTACTTCTGCTTTATAAAATACTCATTAAAAGCTTTCTTTAACTTCAAAAGTAAACTGATATTTTAGCAGTCATCCTAAAGCTATACTTTTAAAATACTATTATTTAAAACACTCCTATGCATAACTATAAAGGTTTGGTTGTAATTCATATTTATTTCTTCTACCAACAGTAACATCAAGTGGAACTTCACGAAGGTAAATTGGAAATGGCTTTTTTGTTCACAAAAACTGTCTTCAACCAAGTATGTTAACTTTGATTTTTTTATTTTCTCTCCTCTGCAGTTCCTGATAAACAAGGATGGGATGGTGGTGAAGAGATACGGTCCAACTGACAATCCAGAGGTAATCCATTGCAGCTGTGTTTACATATTTCTGTATACGGTATCATTCACATGATGCTAGAGCCCATGGTCTAACATTTTGTCAAATCTCAACCCTCAAAACCTTTCTCTTGATGAAAGCTTGGAACCAGTAAATGCATTTCTTTAAAACTCAAACACATTTCTCTGTGCAGGTGGTGGAAAAGGACCTGCCCCCATACATGTAACACTGTTTTGCATTCCTCTATTGCCTGACCTCTCACCTGAACTTCAAGGTTTGTGTGCGTGTGTATCTGGACCAGTGACGGACCTGTCTGTAAACCCAAACTTGGGAGGGGCAGGGCCTGATGACCCCCAGCGTGCAACATATTTCCAGAAACCGCTCGCTTCAAACCTTGTAAAGATCGGTTAAGAGGACAGTTGTTGGCCAATATAGAGGGTTTGCATCATGGATTTCACTATAAACAGCCATTCCTTTTTTTCAGTCCAAATACCATCTCAATTTATTTGTTTGATAATGAGTTTGCTTACATTTTGTTTTGTAAGAACAAATGCCACAAATAACTTGACTTTCTATATAGCTAGTTTACCTTGCACTTGTCAAAACACTTATTGTTGGAACGTACACTGGTAACTTATGGAATAAAATGCTGTCTTGAACATTATTTTGGTGTTAATTTATTTACCTATATGTGAATTTTGTCTTGCACCACAAATTATACGTTTTCATATGTGTTTTTTTTTTTTTTTTTTTTTTTTTTTTTTTTTTTACAATAACATGTTTCTTTTTTCTTTGTTGTGCTTATTCATAGGTTTTTCCAAATATATTATTTGAGAAATAGACGTCTAGCATTCAGAATTTCTACTGTTGATAGGTTGATCAAACCTTGCTGCCCAGATAGTAGCTGTTCTCTGGATTCTGCTTCTAAATGGGAGCTGTAGTTTGTTTTTCTTATATTATGAGGGGCTTCAAATGTAAGGGGGATTAACATAACTGTTACATGGCATGTCACTAGCTGAATTCCCGTTTGATAGATCTTGCAAATATTCAAAAGTCACAGGTTTCAACTACTGAAAAATAAACTCATTGAAGCTGTAGTGCAATGTTTTGAAAATAATGCAACTCTGCTTTCTGTTCAGTGTGGACTAAAACTTTATCTAAAATCAAGAGATTACTTGCATGAACCAAAACATTTGTTTAAAGTAGTTTTAGGGGTGAAAAAATTTAAACTGTTTAGAAAAAGTTCCAACTGAAGTGACAAACTATAGCCAACAAATTTCTCTTGAAATTAAATGAATTTTGAAACAGTGTTTTACCATTTAAAATTTAGTTTTTGCATTTTAGTCATTTCTGGTCGAGTTGAAATATTTTTAAATGTATCGCAGGTCAGATTGATTCACTGCCGTGAAATGTTTTTGTTTCTTTTAACCTCTTGGCTGAATCGGTGAGCTGGGAGAAATTCCCGTTGGCTGCTGGCATCTCTTGGGAAGATTTATATTTGCTCCATCTCTAAAGAATAACCCGGAACGTGGTTTGCTGGACTTCCAAATCAATGACAGTTTGAAGATTTGGAGCATGATATGTTCTGAGGTATTTACTGCTTGTCAGAGATAATTGTCCCCTAACAAATGGGCTACAAGTTAAAATGTGGGCTGCACTTGTAGTCGGAGGCTAAAAACATTTTAGGCCTTTATTAGCTTCGGATGTAACCTCACTGCACAAACCTTCATTTTTATTTAAAACATTGCATTGCCTCCGAATGCATAATGAAAAAACGTGCAGTCGACTGCACATTTAGTTCAGGCTGATGCAGCCGCTGCGTGAAGAGGATGACGCACAATAGCATCGGAGATGATCAGCACCGCTGGCTCTGAAGATGACAGCGTCGCCGCAAAAACACCCAGCGACAAAAAAAAACAACACATTGACCGGAGAGTGATGCAGTCGTCTGCAGCTGAGCCGAGAAGCGCAGAGTAAGATGAGATGCCCGGCCGTTTAGCGGCGAGTGTCGCTGCACCTCATTCCGTTTGAGGCAGACAAGGGTTGCGCATCGCCACAAGGAGCCGCGCGGGGACATGGACCCAGCGACTGCGGGAATCTGGAGTGATGGAAGCCCGACAGAGGCAGCGGCCGCCGGATCCAGTCTGCAACTTGACTTTGGGGACACCGGTGGGTATCGTAGCCTAAATGTATTCAATGCAATGTCAAAATCTCATAGGAGCATTTTGGTAGAATTCTTTATTTTATTTTATTTTTATTATTTGTAGATGTGAAATAAGCGGCTTAAAAAAAGTACAACACTTTAAAAAGCATTATTTGATGGCTTGACTTGATAGCTATGTAAGATTCTCTGCAGCAGCAGCAGTTGTCAGGAGCTCCATGCACACCGTGTCCTGTGTATGTTTGGGAATGTGTACACACGGCTGTTATGAGAGGGGGCAGAATATACCTATTTGAATATGGAACCATTCTACCTATGAAAACAGCAATAAACTCAATTAAAAATAGAAGCTGTATCTTTCTATGGCAACATGTTGTGCCTCTATCATTGCGATTCTTATCTCAAATGTCAATCTGAAGGATGCCTTTATTGATATAGGACACTAACATGAATCATACTTCAGTTTCTTGCAGATATGGATGAACAGGCATACATTTATTGTTTCATCTATTCTGATGATGCTCCATGCTTGTTCAGTTGATAATTTAATAAAACATATTAAATTCACCTTCAGAGAGCAAAGGAATCAACATTTACCTATGTTCAGTGTTACATTACTGTCATAGCTACAGACCCGCCATTTTCTCAGCTGATAAGCAGCAGATTTAATCCTCTTAACTATGACACACACACACACACACACACATATAGGCCTTCAAGACACACTTGAGAGCTCCCAAAATATCTTATTTCTCTGTCATCATTTTGAGATGTCTACTTGCTTTTTGTTTTAGTGCATAAACTTTGAAACTGAGAGTACAACTGGTGGGCCATTATGCTCAGCTGGAACGTGACAGTGATGTAATGTTTTTTTGCTTGCTGCTCACTGACACATTTATTCTGCTCTGACCCTAATCCCACCGAGAATGTTTGTGTTCATGTCCTACACTCGCTGTTCCAGCATTAATCTGCAGGTTACAGGTGTGGGCAGGTGGCTGCTGAAAGGAGGCTACAAAAACCACGCAAATCAATCAAATGACTATGATTCACCTCATTGGATTTATAATAACCACATTGATTTTAGATTCTCAAATAGTTTTATGCCACTTGTCCAGCTTTGGTTTCTAATTGTGTACGCAAAGTTGGAGTTTTCCTTTGAAATTTGCATTATTTAGTCATTTCAATTATCTTTTTATGTTTTGTCAACAAATCTGTTCATCTTAACAGTTGCTGTAATCCTCTGCTATTTCTTCTGTTGCCACAACAGGATACATGGAGTCTATGAGTGCATGGTAATATACTAGGCTAAGTTTGAGATGCTCCTGAAGAACTGAGTTTTGTTCAAGGAACTACAGAAGATCAGTTTTACAGAGAATATCCATATCCTGGCACTTACCATGTACTCCCCTCTATCTCTACACTACATTTCTACACTGTCACCTCTAATATCTCTGATAGAACCTGACTACTCAGGTTAAGTTATTGTTAGCTTTGATTTTGACGTTATTGTGAGTTATTCAGTTGTAAGTCACTTTGTTTAAAAGTGTCTGCCAAATGCATAAACACACATGTTGGATCACTGTGAGATTTAGTAGATACTTTCCTGGTCCAAATTGTTGGCTGCCCTATTCATTTTGTGAAGAGCTCTAGAAAAACAGTGCATTTAAGACAATGTTAATGAGGGTCTTTTTTTTTTCTCCAAATGTATGATATTTCCAAAGAATATCATAAAAATAGATTTGCGGTCACAGTATTATACCTTTTAGTAATCTTCCAAAACCAGCATCCAACCAACAATGACATTCTTTGATTACCACTAACAAACCTTCAAAGGTTTGGATTTGGGTCTATTCTCTCACTTGAATACTATTTTATCTAAACCCTTGTACCTCAACTGGAAAGTAAACATTCACCCGAGTCTTTTGGAGCTTTCAACAGGTTACTTCCGCGATTCTCCTCTATTTATCTGCATCCATCTTCTTATCTGCCCAGCCCACCTGCCTCTTGTGGGTGATGCCACACAAAGTTTTGCATGTAGGTCTCAGCTCACCATTCCTCCACATGTTTGCTGTGTTCCTTACATGGCTTATAGCAATTTCAATTTCGTTTTTCTCTTAACTTTATCTCTTACCGATTACTGTGTTTCTTGGTCCTCATGCTGTTTGTTCCCTAATCACAGAACACGTGGATTTACAATGAGATCAAATTACACACTGGCAGATACTATTAACTAGTTAACTGACTCTGAAGGACATTAGTACACAGAACTTTATTTATTGGTATCAGAATGGAGTGGCTGATACTCCACTCTGATGCACAAATGCACTGAACATTCTTCACATTTTCACTTATAAAACCATTCATCATGTGTCTTTCTACTTCACAATCAATATTTATTTATAAATTTCAGATATTGATTCCAAGAAGTCTTCAGACTATATAAATAAGTTGCATTGACCTGAATTTATTTATTTTTGCTAATATTTGATTTGTATAATGATATAATAAATTTATTTTCATGCGCTAACCCAAGCAAAAAAGTTATTTTTCCATCGCATCATTTATTGCACATTGCCTCCAGTAGTGGCAGCACCACCTGCTACAGTCTCTTCTGTGTTCATTTCTCATGGCTTAAAGATTCATCAACTCAGCTCCATTAGCAACATTAATATCCTCCTCCTTATAAACCCACACACCATCAAAAAAATAGCACATAAGACATAAAACATACAGTACTTTGATGTATATGGTGCTGTCTTTCTGATTAACTTCCTCTTCCTGTCTAATGGTCCCACATACACAAACAGACAGCATCTAGATTGGCCTCTCTTGTCGGTGGAAAGACTTTTTTAATCCTTGATTGTGATTGGTTGCTGATGTGAGCTGCAGCATCCAGCCAATGACTGCTCTCAGATTAGGCAGGAAGTCAATCCAATAGAGTTTTTACCTTGCCTGTACAAATCTACAAATCTTACTGATCCAGAAATAGAAAAGAGAAGACGTCGAGGCTGAGAAGAGATTTTTCTTTTGGCTCAATTTTTCTCTAGTTTTTCTCTCTTTTTTTGCCTGGATCTTCAAAAAACTTGAAACTTATAGGTGGTAAACTCTTCTTCTGGTGAGTTAAATCACCAATTTACCTGGAGCAAGGGTAATAAAAGATGTTGTTAGCCCTTTTGAAGTTAAGGTATTATTCAGAGTTTTTGTTGTATGTATCTTTCAGTAAATATCCCTTGTGGTGCTAAATGTTAGTCCAACCTGGACTTGTTCTGCTTTGTGCTTATTTTTTTTGCTTGGATGATTTTCTCCAACACCACAAGTTTGAATTTAGAGCTGCTATCCCTCGATAAATAACAAATAATATTTAATAATGCATTGATCTAGGCACCTCTTGATCCTTCTTTCCTCTGTGTCTACAGATTCAACCCAGAAGGCTCAAATAACAGAGGTGAGAGGCTACTTCACATGATACACCTGACCGTCTCATCTGTCCTTAAGACTTATTCTAGCTTCTGTTTTACATTCTTTCATAATTCAACTCAACCTTTTTGGGGTATTAGAAGTCTTTTTGTGCTGTCTTTGTCACAATCACAACGGCTTTGTTTGCTTTGTGTCTGGTTTTAGATGCCTTCCCTGTTTGGAACAGAACCAAGTCGTGAGAAGAAGATTGGCCACAGGAGAATAGATGCCCATGGAGAGACGACATATAAAAAAGTGAACTTTTATTTTGTTTGTTTAAAACTGTCTTGGCCCTCTTACTTCTCTTCTTAGCTACTTTTCACCTTCACTCTCCGCTCTCTGTCTTCAGACCACCTCTTCTGCCTTGAAAGGGGCAATCCAGTTGGGGATCGGATATACCGTTGGCAACCTCAGCTCCAAGCCTGAGAGAGATGTCCTCATGCAGGATTTCTATGTGGTGGAAAGCATTTTCTTCCCTAGGTGGGTGAAGATCGGGATCATGTTTATTGGTGCTTATTGTAATTTTCATTAATATTAAATTTACTGGTCCTAACCGTCCCTTACAGTGAAGGCAGTAACCTCACTCCAGCCCATCACTACCCAGACTTCAGGTTCAAAACCTACGCCCCCGTGGCCTTCCGCTACTTCAGGGAGCTGTTTGGGATCCGGCCAGATGACTACCTGGTGAGGTCTTTTCTATCCATAATCCATAGTATACACTGGCTTACATGTATTTGCTACACCAAGTGATGTGAAGCAGAATTATAGTTCATTCTGGAATTATTCATACTCCTTTTTTATTTTTTTTACAGAACAGTCTATAAGTTCAACATAATTGATCAGGATTTTATGTAAATGATTTGGACCATTTTTTGTAAGTAAAAATCTAAAAAGGTTGCCGTTCACTTTTATTCCAGCCTCTCTACTTAAATACATTCAAATGACCTAACTGGCCTAATTTAATTTCAGCATAAAGTCATTTGTTCTTTGAAGGCTTTAGAGATTTGTTAGAGAGCATTCGTGAACAAAACCCTGGAGCCCAAAACCAGCTTGGATTATTAGACTAGATTTTAAAACAACAGTCAAAGCTTTGAACACCTTGCAATCAAATATCTACAGATTGAAATAGTGTGGCATATAGCTGTATACCTACCAAGGTTATGCTTTTAAACTGACAGGCTGAACAAAGAGAGCATGAACTAGAGAAGCAGCCATGACATCAATGACAGCTCTAGAGGAGCTGCTAAGATGCACAGCTCAGGTGGGAACATCTGTTGGGGAAAATATAAACATAGAAAAAGCTGAAGGGGACAAATTCCAAGACTTTGTATTGACAGAATAGTTGCACTGTGTTTGTCATTTTGTTTGGTGGTTGAGATTAAACCAGGTAAATGGCCAAGAAAACCATACTCTTTAGTAGCACAAAAATATTAAGCTGCAAAAAATAAAATAAAAAAAGGTTTATTTTAAATTCTGCTATATTTTTGTAGCAGGTGGTTTACCTTTCAGGATCCATATTTGCCATGCAAAACTTCAGAGCCATATTATTACACAAGTCTATGAGGATCATGCATGTCAGGGTGCACCTGTGTCCCCACAGTGACAGCAACACGTTTAAGCAGCTGGTCTGTGCCAAATAGGGATTAGAAGAGAAAAGCTTTCCTTTTTAATTCCAAGTTGTGACAGCAGATGGTCCACATGCTGTAATTTGTTTGTCTTCTTGTTGTTACTGTGCCCATTGAGGAGGAGTATTATCTCATGTTTTCTGATAAATACACACTGAATTAATTTGGCAAAGTACATGTAAAATTACCCTGAGCTCAAGTCGCATTTCCATTACCAAACAATCCATGTATAATAAGAAATTCAGAGTAAATACAGGTGGTTTTTCATCATATATGTTTGCTAATGTGGTTTGACCATTCCAAAAGCCTAATGATACCCAGACCAAAACGTGTTGTGTTGAATCTTAATCACTTGACCCAGGCTGTCGCCCTGAAATAAAAGAAAGTTGGTAAGCACAATCAGGAACTCTCCAGAAACCTCCAAGACTCTAATCTTGGATGTTGAAGTTGCTGGAACTGTAGCGCTAATATCCACGCTGAAGCAACCTTAACATCATCATGGATTGAGACAGTGCCATCCAAGAAAGAAGACACTTCTTAAAAACGTGTGCCCTCACCGACAAACCAAATGCCTTCCGAAGCAAAATTTGGAAGTCAGAGTAGACAAATATTGAGTTATGAAGACAAAACTGTATATTTGGAGAAGTCAAGTTGATGTTTTCATCAAACACAGTATGAAAAAACAGTGTTTGACTGTTGACTGTTGACTTTTCTACCCACCGATAAAGATTACTTGTGCACCCAGTTCTTGTTTTTAAAATTGATTGAACATTAGCCTTTCTTCAATATTCCACGCATAAAAAAGATGAAAAAAAGACCTAAAATGAATGGCAAGAGTGCATGTTCTCAGTAAAACTGTAATACCTTAAAATGGGTGATATAGTATTATAGGTATGTGCTTTTCTTTAATAAACAAAACTTCCTGTATGTCCTGATTATGTTACATAAAGGACTTTGTTGTGTTTTATTGATTTAAGTTTAATCTAACCTAACCTAACCTTACTGACTTATATTGAAATAGTACATTTATCATCACCTCCAACAAATTAATTGTCTGGCTTGTCATAAAATTTAAAAGGATAATTCACTCATTTAAAGCAGGTGAGACAGTTATATATATATATATATATATATCTATCTATATATATATATCTATCTATATATATATAGATAGATATATATATATAGATAGATATATATANAGATAGATAGATAGATAGATAGATAGATAGATAGATAGATAGATAGATAGATAGATAGATAGATAGATAGATAGATAAAATCACTTTTTAACAAAATACTATCACGTTTAAACAAGATCACGTTATAATGTTATAGCGCTCAAATTATTTTTTTCCCTGCATGATAGCAATGCGCTTCTGTACATGTCTGTGTTATTACTTTCAGACAATGAGTCTGAGCGGCAGGCTTGACAGGTCGAATTTTAATCTGTTTGTCCTCCATCTCTCCGTCTAGTACTCGCTGTGTAATGAGCCCCTGATTGAGTTGAGCAATCCTGGAGCAAGCGGCTCCATATTCTATGTGACCAGTGATGACGAGTTTATCATCAAAACCGTCCTGCACAAGGAGGCAGAGTTTCTGCAGAAATTGCTCCCTGGATATTACATGGTAAGAAAATAGGATTTTCTTTTAGGTATTCTTAGTAGGGCTTCCAATATTTGATTTTTATGACTCACATATCAAAGAAATTTTAATATTAGAAAGATATAGCTGTGTAAATACAAAGATCAGTTTGTAGTGTAATTAACACCATTAATTAGTTTATTAAGGGGGAAAGTAACCACATAACCTCCCCTACCCAGTGTATTTATAAATTAACTGATTAGCCACAATTTTGGCGACTAATCATTTGGCAAAACATATTTTGATGATTCTCAAGACTTCTAGGAAAAAAAAAAATTCATTGAGAGACAAAAGGTGAATTTTTTGGAAGGTGTGCAGCTTATTACATCTGCAGTAAAACTAACAAAGCATTTCAGAAAAATAACATGATGGTTCCAGTTGAGCATGGAACCATTATGTGGTAGTATGATAGTCAGGGGCTGCGTTCCTGCCGCAGTATCTGTAAAACTTACCATGAAAATGGCACATTTGGTGGGCAGTTACCCTTTCATTAAGAGACCAGAGTGGTTTGCACACTTTTTCCTCTTAATAAATGAATTCATCATTTGTAAACTGCATTTTGCTTTCACTCTGGTTATCTTTCTCTGATATTGATATTTGTCATTCAAGCGTGACAAGCAAGCAAAAACAGAAGAAATCTGTAAGAAGGGAAATAGTTTTTCAAAACACACAATTAAATCTCTGAGAGCAATAGGGAGAGTGAGCTGTGTGTGTACATGGCCTCTTACTCAAGAGGAGCAGTGCAACAGAATCTTCTAGTCATGTTTATCCTCTTTATCCACCGCTGATACTGGCTCTCTGTCAGCTGTGACATCAGTAGGTGACTTTGGGATGGGTCAAAGCTCACAGACATGCTCAGTTCTCAGTGAGGAGTTAAGTGTGCGCACAGGCTTGTGCTGTGGCCTGATGAGGTCACGCTGTCTGGCAGGTGCAAACTCCAATGGGACATAAGCCCATTTACCACTAATATGCTTTGTTTCCTTTTTCCTTTTCCTCTGCCTTTGTCCTTCAACCCGTCGACCAGAACTTGAACCAGAACCCCCGCACTTTGCTGCCCAAGTTTTTTGGCCTTTACTGCGTCCAGTGTGGAGGCAAGAACATTCGGATGATTGTGATGAACAATATATTGCCACGCTCGGTTCGCATGCACCTCAAATTCGACCTCAAGGGCTCGACGTGCAAGAGGCAAGCATCCAAGAAGGAAAGGGAGAAGTCCAAGCCCACGTTTAAAGACCTGGATTTTCTGAGTGATGTTCCTGAGGGCCTCACTTTGGATCAGGAAATGTACAGCGCTTTAGTCAAAACACTGCAACGGGACTGCCTGGTGAGAAAGATAGCAAAGAGGGGGAGTGCATTATGGGTTAATAGATAAAGTAAAAAATGAAAACAGGTTTTACAACAAAGAACATTTTGTTTAAATTCCCTTGAAACATTTTCATTATGTTGTAAGAGAACATCTCAAAACTCACTTCGTTTCTTTGAAGGTTCTGGAAAGTTTTAAGATCATGGATTACAGTTTGCTGCTTGGCGTTCACAACCAAACCCTAGCAGAGAAAGAAAATCAGTCCCAGGGCTCACCAGCAGGAGGCGGCGATGAGAAGAAGCCTGCAGGACAGAGGACTCTCTATTCCACTGCTATGGAGTCCATACAGGGCGGGTCCACATGCAGGGACGCACTGGAACATGATGACACGTATGTCAATATTTCATAATATTAACCATCATCCTTCTACAGCATTTAAACCTAATGGCCAATTATTTTTCTTATCTAGTATGGGAGGTATACCAGCAATGGGAAGTAAAGGAGAGCGCCTCCTGCTGTTCATTGGGATTATTGACATTCTGCAGTCCTACAGGTAGAAAATTAGCTTATTTGATGCATTTTAATTACCATGGCACTCAGGAAAGGAGACAAAAATCTGCCAACTTGAACCATAATTTTTTTTACAACACAGACAATTATGTAGATTCAAAAAGCGCAAAAAATAATTTTTTGGAGTTTATCTAAAATCAGTCCTCAAGTGCTGCTGTCCTGAATTCAGCACAAATCCAGTAATTAACTCATTAGCAGGCTCCTGCAGATCTTGAATTTAAAATATGCATGATACTCCTGAATTTAAAATATGCATGATACCCCTGATGTAATGTTCAACCTTCTTCCTTCTGAAGAGTAACATTCAGTTTTAAGTGTGGGCTTGAAGACTTTCATCTCATTTGCATGAATGGTTCAAAAGATGTCAAACAATTATGAAATAAGTTTAAATATTGAAACAAATCTAAACATAAATTACAAAATTCACCTTTGTGTATTGTTACTAAGACGATGGAACAACTTAGATGAAAGCATAGTCAAAGTCCAGATTTTCATCATGTTGAGAAACTGATGAAATACTAGAAGTATTAATAGATTCTCGTTATCCAAACTGAGTTATTTTGCAAAGAAGAATGAGCAAAAGATTTGAGGCTCCAGATGTTCAAAGCTAGTAGAGACAAACCCCAAAGACTTGCAGCTGTAAGTGCAGCAGGAGGAGGTTCTGTAACATACAAATGCATGCCACATTTATAGAGTTTTATTTGCTAAAAAATCCCAACTAGCAGCTGTGTATCATTCCGGTTGATATGTGACAACATGATATGACAGGTGTAGGTTTGCAATTCACTTTAAATAGCAATGCGATGTTGTGAGAAGATGCCAGGGAACAAATGATAAGCCATTCTTTTAAATATAATTTAAAATACACATCATTGCACTTTTGGAAGTCTGTAATTAAATTTAATTGTCTTGTCTGACAGACTGATTAAAAAACTGGAACACTCCTGGAAGTCTCTCATCCATGATGGAGTAAGTTGCTTTCATGTGGCTGCTTTGCATTTTCTTTATTTGAGTATACCAATCCACATTAAGCTGTCTATTTATGCAAGCTAATTAACTGTGCCAAGTCTTTCCATAGTCATTGTTTTGTGGAGAGCAAGATTTAATTATGAACACTGCTGTCTTTCGTTGAATCACAGGACACTGTGTCGGTCCACAGACCTAGTTTCTATGCGGAGAGGTTCTTCAAGTTCTGCAGCACAGTTGTCTTCAGGAAAAGCTGCTGTGAGTTGAACATGTCACAACATGTATTTTTCATTTTGATTACTGATATGAACATCTAACGTTCTGTAAGAGGTTTCAAGGTATATCATGTTTTTCCTTCCAGCATTACGACCATCCCCATCTAAGAAAGGTCGAGGGGCCCTCTCAGGATCCAAGTACAGTGCTGGAGGCGGATCGGCCGGGCAGCGCCCCTCACTGACTGAAGAAAGACAGGAAAACCTGGAGAACTTGGAGAACCTCAGAGGAGCCCGCAGCTTTTCTGTACTGGAAGAGAATGGTGCGCCATGCTGGAAACATTAATAGTAATAACGCAAAAATGAAGTTAATGCCTTTTTCTTTTACTGCAATGTAACTACCTCAACACGTTATATCTCTTAGCTTTGATGACTTTCATCCTCAGTGGCTTACTTTTTTTTGCTTAGCTGATATAAAGAGAGTCTCTAAAGCTATACGTAAGGAAGCAAAGGCAGCGTAGAAATAGAAGTTGTAGAAACCAGGGAAACAGAAAATTAAGTTCCAGTCAGAAGTGTCTCTGCAATTCATGTGGGGATTGTTGTCCTGTTGGAACAAGTTTTACCAATTTGAGTCAAGTTGATATATCCAGATGAAAGGAAATTGGATGTTTGGATGTTATTGTCCACTGTGAACTCATTTTATCATCAACATGGAATAAGAAGGTGCTGGTAAAGAATAAAGAGTTTGCTCTTGAATTGACACCCTGAAGCTCGATTTAAGCCAGATGATTTCTGCAGAAAGCCTTTATGGTCAGATGAGACAAAGATTGAGCCTCACCTAAAAGTAGGTGAGGCTGTCAAACTAGAGACCATTGTACTAAGTGTTACAGAATCAGGATTTTGTTAGAACTAGCCAGTTAGAACACAGGTGGCCCTTTTAAAACAAGATTTTGATTGAATTAAGCAGACTGACAATACGCTTCCAATCACAAGTGTAAAGTTGCATGTGTAACTTTATTGGTTGGAATCAAAAACAAAAAGAAATGTGAAGAAATAACTTCTCTTGTCTCGCTCATATGATATTAATATTATACTTTTGCTCCATTCAGGTAAAGAGCCACCCTGCACCCCTCCGTCATTTGAAGACGCAACAACAGCATCTATTGCAACCACGCTGTCATCTAACAACTCTTTACCGACAACCCCCTTTGATACTCCAGAACATCCACGCCCCAGAAGACAAATGCATTCACCAAACATAGTCAGGTCAGAAATATTGTCCGTGCATGCCAGCAGTAGTACTATTATTTGAGATCTACTTACTGTAAATGTTCACTCATACTTTGTGTTTTCCCGTGTTAAAAAAAAAAAAAAAAGATCACAAAAAGAGCTGGTTGAGGTTCACGGTGAACGTCAGGACACTATAACTGTGGAAGTGGAGCTGAGGTATGAACATCAGCAAAAGTGTTATCACAGAGTATCTCATTGAGTTGTGTTTGTTGTATTTCATCTGTTTCATTTGCATTTTCTCAAACAGCAAGATCCCGCAGAGTACGGAGCTGACGCAGAGGACAGAAATCACGTCTTCCAGCCAACAATCACTCAGTCATCAAACTTGTACAGTAGCTTCGTCCGCCCCCAGCTCTACATGTTCATCCTCTGCATATTCCTCCGCTACTCTTCCTCCTTCCTTTGCGTCATCCTCCTCTGCTCAATGTGCTGCCCAGTCATCCTCTACGCTTTCTTCATCCATCCGTCCGTCCACCAAACCGCTCACCTCTCCAGGAGCCGCTCAGTCTTTAACCCTCTCCTCTCCGATCTCTGACTCAAATGCAAAATCTGTTCAGCTCACCGGTTTGTCTCCGAACGCCTCCACCCTCACTCCTGCCTCAGCGTTCATTCCCATTCACCCCGCATCCGTCATCTCCTCTCAGCATTTTCCCTCCACGCCTCCCTTTTCAGCCCCTTCGAGCCCCCAGTTGCCTCAGGAAGAACCGCGCACTTCACAAAAGCAGCTTTCGGTGTCCAGCAGCCACAGCTCCTTGGAAGCGGAGGTGCAGGTCTCTGACATTTACTTTGTAAGTTCCTACCCCAAATGTTTCTATATTTATGTCACATATAAACATAGAACAGATCAGGAAGTAAAATTAACCAAAATTAGTTGAAAGGTCACAGTCATATAAGAGTAAGTTAAGACCGGGTAGTGAGGATAACTTGCTTTCTGTTTCTGTATGATCTACTGGATCTTCTGCAGTGGTCCAGTCAGGATAGCGTGGTAGAGTTGTGATGGTGAGAAGGTCTCTGTGTGCACGCTATGGGAGCTGTTCTTCCTGCTTTATTTCTAGAGCCTGATGCCTGAAAAGGCACGTGACCTGCTTTTAACTGATATCACCAAAAAACAACCTGCACAGCATGAAGTCTACCCATCGTTCTGCTTTTATTTGTTCTGTCCTTTTCACTACATCTGGTCTTGATTTGTTTGTTTGCCACATTCATTCTGCATTTTGTTCTTTTTTTCCCCTGTATAATCTTGTATAACCCATTTCACTTCCCTCGTGTGCTCATCTGTGTGTCCAATCATCAGTATGCAGATGGAAGATACTGGGTGTATTCTCCAGTTCTTGGCCGTCGTAAACTTAACTCTAGTTCAAGTTACAATGTAAGTCGCTAGCAAGGAAGCTATAGTAGCCTGAAAGACTGGGAGATGTGGGATTGCTTCCAGATATGTCAGTGGGATTATTTAATGTATTGCTGCTAAAATATGGTCAAAACAAAATACAATTTTCATGGATTGTTTGTTGCTGATGGCTAAAGAAAAATGAAATGCATGTGAAAACAGCTGCCTCTTAATTTCCTTCATCAGCAGTCCATGTATATTTATGTAACAAATATCCAGTAAATGTTTAGTTAGTAAATTGTAGCTTGACTCAGCTCTTAGTGACCCCTTGATATTTTTGATTCCCTTTCTTCTGGTTTTGAGAATTGTCTGATTAATAAAGTTGCACTTTGTATTTCTTCATAGTCCATGGAATTAGTGGTGTCAAATATTTAGAAAAATATGTTCAATTTAAGAATTTAGTTCAGGAATTTTTGAGTCAGATTTGGTTGAAAATGAATTATTTCCAGTAAATACTGTTTTTGTTGTTTTCATTTTGTGTACATTTTGATTAGCCGGTTCAAGACCAAATCGAATCTTTACCTTCTTAAAACAAGTCCAGTCCCAAAAACATCATACAAGTTTATGTTTATTACCATATGAATCTTTAAACTATTGTTGTGTTTGCTGTCGTACACATAACTTGATCATTATTTAGATAGAAAATGAATGTAGGGAATACTTTGAACGGAAAAGCAATTCTGATGACCAGTAAAGTAAACCATTTTAAAAACAAAAAAAAATGCTCTTGATTTTTACATTGCCTTAGTTTTATATTAAGTATTTTGACCAGAAATCCCTTCCACCTTTTGTTCTTAGCAGATTGTAAATATAGGAAAATCATTGAGGCTGACTTCTACCTAATTAATCCCCCTAATGAAATTTGACAAATATTAGTAAGGTTTATAATACAGCATTTTCTTAATCCAATCTAGCGTTTTTGAGATCGGAGTTATTTTAGGACAACAGGTCGCTTTGAGTGTTGCCCCTGTCAGACTAGCCTCCAGCTTCATCCTCTGGGGCCAACTAATCTGGATTATTCTAAATGAAGATATGTGTGAATGGGTTAATTACTGAATATAGTGTGAAGCGCTTTGGGGTCCTCTGAGCTTGATAAAGCAGTAGACAAGTACAGGCCATTTTATCAGAACCTGACTTCAGAAATCCTGAACTGTTCCTTTAGTACAACTTACTATTCGTAAAGTAACCAAAACTAATTTCAGTTACATATGAACTAAAGGAAGAAAAATCACCAATTTGACTCTACCTTAACGACATGCACGATGCAACTTTATTCCATTACATGTAGATAAAATGTGTCTTCAAATTCGTTCTTCCCAGTAATCCACCTATTTGTTTTTCTTTTTCTGCTGCCCCCTGCTGGTTATTTTGTATAACCACAGACTCAGGAGGACCAGAGCTGTGTTTTTTCTCCTTTCCACTGCAGCTCTGAGTCCAGAAGAGACTCAGATGTGGACAGTGAAACAGTAAGTCAACACCCCATCCATGATTTATGGTAAACTCTAAAAATACCGAATGAATTGATTTATGAATTGACTTTCTCTCTCCCGTATCCGATATTAATCATCTCTATTTCTCCTCCAGTAATTTCAGTCGAAGGCAGCGGCAGTGGGTGGAGCCAGAGGCTTTCTCCTCACACAAAAGCTGGGAGGGTTTAATGATAAAGGCAACAGGACACTGATGATTTACTGCTGGCTGCTGAAGCCGCATGTAAGAGTCTGCTTTGCTTATAGTAAATCTTATTATCTGGCATTGAGCTGAAACAATGCAGCTTTGCATTATGCATTCGAACTGATGTACGGAGAGATTTACTGCTAATGTAGTTGAAGCCTGTAATGTAGCCGCAATCAGGACAATTTGTTCATACAGAAGTGGAGAAACGTATGAATCTTACAGTACAATCAGCTTAGTAGCACTGTGAACAATTTTGGTAATTGTGATAAAGCTCATGCTTTTAACAGGATCGTCATTGTCAAGATTCAAACGTCGATTTAACTCCCACAACATAAATATTGTGTCAATTAATTTAAATTTAATTTCAGTGCAAACCCCACCGTTATTATTATTCTTTTAAAAGCCAAAAGTCTGTGTATAAGTAACAGCTTGGTTGCAGAGGGAGCAGCCGAAGCAAGGTGAATCAAACATTCCTTTCCCCAGCTCTGCCTATGCAATATGTGTTGTCGATTCCTCCTATTGACTCACTTGTAATTAGCTTGGACTTCATTGTGCATTTGTTTTAACTAGAGGGGAGTCAGCTCTGTATAATTTGATTTTAGCACTTTAACTATGTCTATGATTGATCTTAGCACACACACTCAGACACAGTGTATGTCCTTTACAGTGGTCCTCCAGTGGTGTGTAGTGGTTCAGTTAAAAAAAAAGATAAACGATCTGGAAGCAAGTGGTTTTGTTCAAAATGCCTTATCAACTAACTCATAAGCTTATTTTTTCTGATAAAAATTATGAAAAAAATATGACTTAAGAATTCAAATATGGACAAAAAAAATATTGGTAAGTAAATACCAAATATTAGTAGCAGGGTAAAAGTACTATAGGAGAAGAGATAAAACTATAAGATAATAAAATATCTTTTGTAAATCATCAGTTTTCATGTGCTTAAGCACATGCATGTAAGTGTGTACATGTTGTGTTGCGTGTGCATGTGTTTGCATGTCTACAGTGTTTGATTGCGAGATGCACATGTTGATATTTTTCCTGTGTTCTCTTTTTGTCAAATTCTCAAAAGGTGTTGTAACAAGTCATGAAATACAGCAGCATCTCAATAAATAAAAAAAAAAATTCTGTGTAACGTCAACTTATTTCAGTAACTTGGCTTAAAAAGTGAAAATAATGAATAGACTTAATGCACTCAGAATAATTTATTTTAAATGCTCATTCTTATTAACTTTATGAAAGCTAATGAAACCCAAAATGTTTTTTGGGGTTTTTTTTGTAGAAAAGCTGAATTCTGGCTCACACAGTTGTTCATTATTGACTCCTATAAGCAGGAGACACCACAATGTGTCATTGTTTAATAAAATGCCTGTATCCAAGTATGTTAATGGAAAGTTGAGTGGAAGGAAAAAAGTGTGGAGAAGCACAATTTTAGATTTTTATAATCATACCCACTTGTCCACACAAGGCTGCGGGGGAGCTAGTCACTATCTCAGCTGGTCATTAGATAAGAGGTGCTTACTGCAGTCCTGATGGCCTGGTTATCTGTCACATGGATAGGTTGCCACTCCATCACAGAGCAACACTAAAAACACAACAGAAAAATAACCTGGCATTTGCATGGACATGCTAAATGGTAATTTAGAGAGAGCATTTAGCCTAGGATTGATGAATCTGGTCTGTAAGAGGGATACTGGTCCTGACTGGTATGCTCCTAGTCAGGGTTTTAGCAGAGGCATTTTTTCTTCCAGATCACAAGATTTAATGATCATAATCATTAAATTCAAAGTAGAACTAGCCCATATTACTCTGTATGTTTATACAGAAATATGAGTTTCCCTTTTTGAATGGAGTTACTGACATAAAGTATCTTTGCATTCTTATTTACTGAGTTTTACCTTTTATTTTAATCACCTGGTTTTCATGCTTTAGCTGTCTAAGAAAAATAAAATGCAGTTGACCAAATTTAATGGAGCACGATACTTCATAACATATGCAGAAATTAAAACTCTTCAGTTTTCCTGACAGTTTATTTGGCAATACATCTTCCTTGAACTGTGACCTGCTGAAACACCAGGGAACCGAATCCCTGTCTGAGTTTCTTTTTCTACTGTATCATTTGAGACTGCTGATGTTGACTTGCCTGTTTGTGGGCAACAGTGTTTGTAGATTATCACTGTGAAAAAGTAAATAAAATAAAATTATGTTGTCTAAATATTGTTGGTTATTTCTAATCCATTAAGCCAGATCAGTCCACCAGATGGCACTACAGTGCCTGAAAAGGACTCTGTGCAGCTGCATCTTGACTATTACACATCAACGCACTGCTTCGTGTTATCTAAAATTGACCTCTCTTTGTTACATTTCAAAATTGAATTTCGCAATCTCATACGGTGAATTACAAGCCACCTGTAGGCCATATTTCTCTTTATTGTGTTCTTGATGGACCATAAAAACAAGGCTCATATTTAAAGCCACATTCATTAGCCCTCCGTATAACACTAACGTGTTAATGCACAAAAAAATTATATGAAATCTTTATTGCTTCAGTGGGTATGGCTTTTATATTTTATAGCTGCAGGCTGTAGTGCCTACGGATGATGGATAGAAAAAAGATTCAATAACACTTTCTCATAAGAGGACTCTGTGTCTGGTCAAAGTGTTCATACCACTTACGCTTTTTCATATTTGTTGTGATACATTAATGCAAAGAAGTGTACAATTGTGGCGTGGAAGAAAAATGACGCAGTTTCAAATTATTCTAAAAATAAGGTTTGCTACATGGCATTTTGCATTTCGGACAAAGTGCCGTCTGAGCGACTTCTTTGACATGATTTCTGGGTGCTCCCGTGTGGCTTACAGCAAACTGCGTAGAGTTGCTATTGTTGCTGTCTTTCAGCAATTTAACAATCTAGCCTCTGTTAATGAACAAATTTGTAGTATGTATGAATATTAATTGTTCTGTCAACAGATTCTTTCACCTGAGTTTTTGGTCTTTGCAGCTCCCCCAGAATAACCGTGGATCGCTTGGCTACTGCTCCGAATTTGAATCTCTTTACTTAACTTGTTTGGGTGAATGGTTGTCTCTTGAGAAGACTGCAGTCGTTCCATTTTGGCTGCTGGACTCAATAAGACTCTCCAAAATATTACTTTATAATCTAATCAGTAAATCTCTTCACAACTTCTTTCTTGAGCTGTCTGCTCTTCTCAGTGATCTTCACGATGCTGTTTCTTAACTAATGTTTTCTAACAAACAAACCTCAGAAGCCTTTTGCTAATTAATCAAATTTTATAGACAATTATTGAACAAATTTTATTATAGTTAGAGAGAAAAAAGTGTGTGTGGGGGGTGTGGGGGCATGATAACTAATGGACAACAAATACTGTTAGTCTTAACATGGGAAGGTTTTTGTAAAGAATTTAGAAAACTGTAGTTTTTTTTTCTTCTGTTTTCTGACATAAAGTCCTGCCAAATTACATTTGGTTGTAAAAGTATTACTTTTACAACCAAAAGTAATACTTTTGGCATTACTTTTGGTTGTAATGCCAAAAGTAGTTCAAGGTGTATACAGTACAGACCAAAAGTTTGGACACACCTTTTCATTCTCATTGAATGAGAGGGTGTGTCCAAACTATTGGTCTGTAATGTATATATTCCCATGTAAATAAATTCTCTTGGTGGTTAAACACATTTTCTGTCTCTGTAATCCCTCCGGCCTCAGAAACAGTGTTTGGCTTGTTTTCGGTCACATCTCTTGGCTCCTGTATTAAACCGAGCTGTCTTTTTTTAGACAGGAGGAGCAGGGTAAGTCTTACAGTCGATGTATTTTTTTTTCATAAATGTAGACCAGTCCCCTTTCCTGAATGTCTTTCTTGTAGTGGCCACCTGGAGTCATCACACGGTCGTCATCAGCCTTGTATACCTGTTGTCCACGGATCAGGTAGGTGAAGAAGTGGGTCATCTTCGAATCACTGCAAATGATGGAGTTAAGATGGTATGTCTGATTTCCACTTTTTCCGGGCACATCAATTGTTGCATTTGGAATAACTATTGGGCACCAAGGCCTGGCCGACCGTGGGAGGAACAGGACTACAACGTCATTGTTGCTTAGGAAGTTTTTTCTGTTGAAGACTGATTTGCAGTCAGAACATTGAGTTTCCCTGCAATAACCCAGCCAACAGTTGAACAGAGAGGTGATGCTGTTGAAAGGTTTTGGAGGTAGAGTAACCAGCAGGCTACTGTTCAAAAATCCGATGAAATCTCCTTTGCACTTTCTGCAGGTCTTCTCACTTTTAACAACCATATCGATGTTTCTGTGACCCGAATGAAGCCAGTCTAAAATACCTTCCAGGAAATTTGAAATCAGATAATCCTTCCCCCAGTCTGACAACAGTTCAAGCTGTCTGAGTTCTCCTACAACTCGGGACATTTCTCGTGGTACAAAATGTTTCCCCGGATTGTGAACGGCTGTGGAGATGAGGCTGGTGAATAATGATGGCTCTGATGCAGATTCAAAAAACTGTGAATTTTGAAGAAAACACTTTCTTGTAAAATTCAAATTCAGAATCCCTTGAAAACTCGCATTAATCCAAGCATTTTCGCAAAAATTTGAAAACGTGCAAATGTTGTTAACGTCGATTTCTTCATCGGTTGTTTCTGAGAAATCTTTCTCATCAACAGAACCAACGTCCCCGGCCGGGGACGTTAGTTCTGTTGGGAAATCACTCTGTAGGTTGCAGCTCTTTTCCTTGGTATTGTCCTCAAATGTCTCCTTCAAAATAACACAGTTTGCAGCCTCAGCCGTCTCCATGTCAAGGCAAACTTCTGCAGCCGCAGAAGTCTGACTTTCCTGGGTACAAACCTCCCCAGCCGGGGAGATTTGCCCTTCCTGGGT